>JAUCBJ010008613.1:0-32212 GCA_032718475.1 Nemertoderma westbladi | reverse complement strand
CTCGCTCGACCTAGTAGTTGTAGTATTTTATTTTATTTATTTATAAAGCACGTTAAGTAAAAACCTTACCGGTAGGTATGTCATTGCCAAAGTATGTAAAAACTAAAAAAAGCAACAAGACCTAGACGTTGCATGCAATCAGTGATCAGCTGACGGCAGCCAGCTGATCGGTAGGTTTTGCCCCGCAACTGAAGGCATTCTCAGGAAGCCAAGCAAGCCGGTGCTGCTTCCCAGTGGTTAGTTACGGTAGGCCTACAGACATCTCTTCATTTCATTACCTGCTCCGTCACCCTTTGGGAATCTCTCTCTACATTTCCTGGCTTGGCTTCCTGAGAATGCCTTCAGTTGGGGGGCGAAACCTACCGATCAGCTGGCTGCCGTCATCTGATCACTGATTGCATGCAACGTCTAGGTCTTGTTGCTTTTTAGTTTTTTTTCCATAATTTGGCATTGACATTATGTACCTACCGGTAAGGTTTTTACTTATCGTGCTTGGTAAATAAATAAAATACAATTAACTTTTTAATATTGGATTTTCAAGCTTCTACTTCAGTTGTAGTATTATTAATAACTCGCTCGTATGTTTTTCAGAGTTTTCCCGCACTCGCGTCAGAAGAAGTTGTTTCTTCCGGCTCAGAATTGGATAGAATTACTGATGACGTCATTACTATGCAGGACGATGCCGAGAAGAAGAGGTTGCTGGAAGCAGCTGCTGTAATGATGTCATTGTCGGGTGAGTATTACTCCCCGCTTTTAATAATAAAGTATGAAGGCTCAGTGGGTTGTGGGTCACGAGTTAAAGATTATTCGCAATCTCACCATTTTGCACGACATGTACTGCTGTGTGGAAGCCGGAAGCTATTAGATGTTAATAGTAGTTAAGTTTTGAATTACATAGTAAAATAAAGCGAACCGAGCTTTATTTGTTACCTCCTGTTTTTTCCTTCAGGGACGCACCCTAGCGGCGATTCAAAGAAAGGTTATTCACCGAAGAAAGCGGGGAGTAAGTCAGCCACCCGCGTTGGCCCTGGTAACTCTATTCTAGAAGACGCTGTGGCGAGTATCCTCGATACTTTCGGTTAGTTGTACATTGGGGGGTGAAATACGGTAAGTTAACTATAGTCTTTTTAGTTTTCGAGATATCGGAGTCTTATATCGGAGCCTTATATCTAAATTTAAGTGATTTTTGTGACTAAAAACATATATTTATATCTCAGAGTGAGTGAACGTGGGAAATAGTTACGAAGATAAAAAATGTACTCAAAAGGACACAAATTATGATTAAAATTAGTTTATTGCTTTGGTTAAAATCCCTGTCACTTTTTCCTGCTAAAATTTCCCATAATAAAAAAGGGAAAATATTCACTGAATAATTTTTATGACCCATCCTTTACTTCTTTGCAATTATTTTTGAGTCTGTTGTAACAGGTATATTTTTATTGCACTAATTAACTCCCTAATATTTTATTTCTTACCCCTCGACCAGGCGTTGACTCTCCCCAACAACGCGCTCCCAAACCGTCTCCGACCACTAAACCATGGGAGAACCCCGGGACTAACCCATGGGACACCGCTGGGTTACTGGGTCTCCCGGGTTACACCCCCAAGGCTAAATCGGCCGCGTCTCCCGCAGCCCGCCCATTGGGGGGCGTCCCCGGTTACCTAGGGAACAACCCGGGTTACCTAGAGAACGACGCGGCTGTTTCGGGATTGGATGCCCGTACCGGATCCACTCCAGGTTAGTGTAGTTAATTGATCAACTCGCATCTACATAATTGTTTCCATTCTGCAATGCTATTTATTTATAAACCACTCGAGATAAGTATACTGGTAACTGTATTGGAACTAAAACTGTAAAAAGGTAAATTTCTGAGGTTGATGTCATTTTTTCTTAAATTATTATACCTTTACATATTTTGCGCTGTTATCCGAATGTACATCATTCTCAACATAGGTATATTAGCTTTATAGTGGTGCTATTCATTTTGGTCTCCTTGGAACCACAGATTTTTGTAGTTATGGCCTATATTTCACATTATTACATGCCAAGACTTCGAAGAATTCTCATTGTAGGCTTCTTCAGTGGTATTATGGGTTTCATTTTCATGTTGGGATTCTTGTTACTGTAATGTTCGATTTAGTATTTAGTTAGACAATAATCATGCTTTAAGACCAAATCATCAGTACTTTTGCAGTTATTGCCTGTATTTCATTCATATTACAAGCGCATATGACATGTTGTGCTCATTGCGAGGGGCGATATAATAGTTAAAGCATTCTCATTGAAGGCTTTTTTTAATGGTGCTATGGATCTAAATCAACCATATTCCTGCTCCAATGAGCCCGAAATTAGTCACATGCACCACCAAGTATATATACTGATGATTTGGTTTTAAAACATTAAATTATTGTGTATCTAAATCTAGCATTGCAGTTATTGTTATAAGTTCATGTTATATGATCCATAACACAACTAAAAATAACTACAATTATGAGAATTCTTCGCAGATACTTCGCAATCTATTTGTTTCATCGCGATGAGTTCGAAGTCTTAGAAGTAATGTGAAATATAGACCATACGTTCAAAATTGTGGTTCCAAGGAGACCAAAATGAATAGCACCACTAAAAACCTAAAATACCTATGATGAGAATGATGTACATTCGGATACCAGCGCTAAATATGTAAAGGTAATAATTTGAGAAAAAATGGCATCCACCTCAGAAATATTAACTTTTACAGTTTTATTCAATCAATGATTGCGCTTCTAACAAGCTATAAATCGTCCTCATATGACCACCAGAAGTGTTTCTAGTGGCAAAACGCCCTATCGCCAGTTACTATGATAGCGATTGTAATTGGGATAACTTTGGTGGCGTTGAGCACCGGGTAGACATCAACTAAATTTAAAAAAATTCACAGCTTATTTTTTCACCATTTGACACATTTTTTTTTGGGGGGGGGGGGGGGGGGGGGGTAGCCCCTACAAACCAATTTTTTTTACTTTTGCAACATATTTATTTACTTCTTCAAGTGAACATAATAAATTTATGAATTATTATCGTTATATAACCGGTCAATAATTAGTAAATTAATTACAATTTATTTGAGTATTACTCTATGAAGAAGTGTTCATTATCTAAATCAATAATGGCAGTTATTTATCGCCAACAAAGACTCTCATCTGTTTGTAGTTATCAAACCCGCATACCGGTTTTATGACCTTGTCCCAAACGCTCTCGAATTTATCGAAAGTAGATTTTGAAATATTATGTTTACCTTGTCCAACTGTCCCACCACCGAGTCGAACTTTGGGAGTTAGGAAGGAGTCTATATCTTCAAGTTGCCGTCCCAATATGTTTATATGGAAGGGAATTTGAGAGGACCGATCGTCGAACTTTCTGATATTGGAACTCATATAAGTGAAGGAAGATCTTTCTAGAACCAAATCCATCAATTCTTGGGATAACGAAATGTCTAGAAAATTTGCGATTTTTGTTATACACCGCTCCAGATTCTCGTGAAGATCCTCGTAGTGAAGCCAAAGTACATTGGGGTCCGAGTGATGAGGATACCAGGACGCCAGATTGCCCCAGTAATCAAAGTACACAGCGTCCTTGTAGCGCAACACTGCGTTGTCAACAAACTCGCTAAAGTCAGTCTGGAGATCGGTGTCTACCATACCAATGATCGATCTCTCGAAACGGAACAACGAATATATTGTATCTATTGGGTCCCGAGTAACGTAGATGTATCTACACCCTTTCGGCGCCCATTCGTAAGTGTCGTGGTTTTTGTAACAGCGAAACTTGCACTGTTCGTCGCTCAATCCAGAGTTTAAACCGAAGCCTCATGAAGCGTCATTCATTGGTGCCAAAACCCTTATCACATAGGAATATCGCTATTGAACTGTATTACTACGTCGTTTTTCCAGTTTCACGCCACTACTGTGGAAAAAAGGTTGTTTGTAATTTAAATACCTCTGGGATAATAGTTTTGGCATCAATGGCTTCTCATAGTAACCGGGTTGGTAATTGGCGACCCATCTGGGCTCCACGTACGGAATAACCGCATCTATTTCAGAGAATTCCTCGTCTCCCCCCGTTCTCAACTGATGCACAATCTGCTGCACCCAAGTGGTTCCTGTTTTCCCTGGAGTTACGATGAACACATCGGATTCCCTGGTCTCCATACTTGGTTTCGGAGTGGTTGTGTGGGTAGCCAGCATCTTCCAAAGCGCTACATATGACCGTTCAAAGGGTTCTACGGGGTCTAGTGGATCTATTATTGGGTTCTCCATCGCCAGTATTAAACAAATTATGGAACAATGTAAATGAGACAAATTAATACAAATATCTGAAAATCTGAGTCAGCAAAAGTTTGGTTAGGTGGGATTATAGTATCATACTTACTTTTTTACGTTATCCCGTTTATTGGGAGAAAAGTTAGTACTTTTTCAACGAGGGAAAAGTGTAACCCATACGATTGCATTGATTTTATTTTTTTCCGGAGAAAAAGGTAAAATAAAATATTTTTGGTGGTTTTTTACTATGCAGTTATGTGTTGAAAGAGGATCGAGTAGAAAAGGTTTGAACGTAATTTGAGAAAAATCCATGCCGCACTCTCAAAAAGTTTTGCAACTAAATGGGAATCGCACTAACTAGCAATGGGAGAAATATTGTAAAAGTCTTCAGTTCATTCAATGAATTTTTTACTATTTCGTTCTACTTTTTTTCCCAAGTAATAAATAAATATTATCAATTGAAATATTTACATTATTAAGTATTTATTTTTTTTATTATGCAGTTAGGTTAAGTTGATGTGGCATTTTGCAGCCTTAATGTGGACAACAGGACCGTATGTTCCGGAACGTTATGTTCCCGGACAGTATGTTTCCGGACGTATGTTCCCGGACAGTTATGTTCCTAAAAAAATACAAGAAATCTGATATGTTTAGCTGACATCAGATATTTAAAAACTTTTAAAAAAATTCGTAAAACAAAGTTAACATTGGCCTAGAATAAGTTTAATGGGAAAAATGAATCTCAACAACGCACTGAATTGCGGTTAATGTTAATTCATGGTTGATCTTATTCATTAGATTAATTTTAGAAAATAATTCATTAGTTTACTTAATGGGCAATATTCCTATATTACCTGCTGTTTACTACATTACATGAAGTGCAGTGGAATCGGTTTTGTGTTATGGAGTTGTTCTGATCAAAATTGAAATGCGCATTTACCTAAAACAGTAATGGGAACACAACGTCGTTTTGATGGGAACATGAAGTCCGTTCAATGTTTAAGGAAAGCAAAGTGGGAGACATAAAGTCCGGGAAGATACTGTCCGTCTACCCTTTACGTGTAATCCTCTGGATCAGTTATGGTCCTAAAGTACATCATTAATTAAGTTCTGCTTCATTAGATCCTGGAGGCATAGATATTAAATAATGCTATCATGTAACGAATGTTATACGTTTAGGTTATTGCTTCCTTTCCATTAAACACGAGACGAGCACAATCCCACACACTAGAACTAGAATCTTTTGAGACAGTAGGGAAATTGGTTACTGAGAAATATTAAATATTGTTACACAAGTCACAAAGTATGCCGAAGTAGAAGCATACCTTATTCTTAACTGTCAAGTGTCAGCCGATCGATTAGAAAGCCAACTTCTACTTAATCTTGAATATTTATTGCCTGAAACTTTCACTATGGAACCATATTGTGGGGCGAGCCACGAAGTCCAGGTGAGCCTTAGCATATCACTACAATTAGTGAGCCGTCCGTCGTCGTTGTCGTTGTCGTCGGAAATATTTGAACGCCAATAAGTCAGTCAATCTTTGATGAAATGGAACCAAACTTGGAACACAAGTAATGTAGTCTATCAAAAGTTTAGAAATTCTATAGAGAAACATACTTATGTAGTTCATCTGTCTGCCGCTAGATGGCGAATTGACAGAAACGTAGAAGTAGCTGTAATTATAGAACCAACCATCAGATTAATTTGAAATTTGGTAAGTGGGACCTACGAGCATTGCTGAATTAGAAATTCTAAACAAATATAGACTTATACATTTTCTCTGTCTGCCGCGAGGGGGTGAATTGACAGAAACGTAGAAGTAGCTGTACTTATAGTATATTATTTAGATCTTATTAGTTGATTACGGTAAAAACAGCATTTTCAACCTGCTTTTTTAAGGAAATTAATTATTTTCTAGTTTAGGATTTAAATAATTTTACTTAAAAATTATACCGCTGTATTCCCCATACCAATTCCATTATAGATTTAATTAGTTCAAGAGATTCGCTTTAATAAATGTGTTTTTAATTCTTTCCTAAGACTTTACACTCTGATTTACTGGTGTTTGGTTAAATTTCTTAAATACTGAGCATGACCTACTATAGATAGATACGACCCGCCAAGCTGCTGCAAAGCCCCTAAATTTAGTGGGCCAGTTATTTCTCTTAGATAGAACCCCTGAAACAATAGGTCTAGCGCGTCGAAAGTACTTGTCCTCCTAACTAAAATTATATCCTCTTTCAGATGAGACAAATAAAAAGTTAATAGCTCCAGTAGTTTTCGAGATATGTGGAGTTCCATACTATATCAGCACTTTTCGGAATTGATAAAATTACACAAAATACTTCAAAGACTTTGGTATAACCATGAAACCATACTATGCTTTTTTGGTTTGTTGAATTCATTATTAGTAATCGAAAGTAAGATTAGAAGCAAAATTTTCATTTTTTTATCAATATATACTAAAAGAGCACCAAAAGTGCAAGTAGCACTTTTTTAAAACGTGGTAAATTGGCCATGCAGTTTTGCTACTGAGGTTTTAGAATGTGCTGATTTCATTGGGACATATCGAAGAGTTGTGTAATATAACAACATATAAGCATGTTGTTATTTATATTAGTTATTAGTCTGCTATTTGTGCCCCTGGAACGCGAAAAAACAAGTAGTGGAAATGCTGATCACGAATATGACATTTGAAAATATCGCACCTTGTTGATTACGGCTTTTTTGGATACGTGTCAATGTGCGGCACGAAAAATACAAGTAGCACAAATTTCATAATGAAAAATCATTACCAAATCGACCTGATTTTATAACATTTGGGGTTTTTTGGGATGCTGGTCACGAATATGACACTCGTAAATATCGTATTATTCATCCAACCAAATTTGATTTTTTCCCTTTGAAATTTTATGCTACTTGCATTTTTCGTCCCACCAGTCAAACACGAAAAACGATAGTTGCGTTACCACGAATAATTTTTAACGAGTTGTATCGTGATTAGCGACCTTGAAAACCAGTATAGTTTCAGAATTACCAAACCAAAGGGAAAATTTAACAGTTTCAAATATTTGCTACTTGTACTTTTCGTTTTGGAGCACCAAAATTGCACCAAAATTGAGTTTGCACATACCAGAAATATTTATAACTACTTTCATCGCGATCTGCTACCTCGAAATCCCTTATACCAGCAAAATTGTAATTTTTGAGCTAAGATCTAAAAAAGTAACACCCCCTCCTCCTACCCCCCTACCCCCCACCCCCCACCCACGGGCCAATTAATTACTGCAGTAATATAACCCTTATAGCCCGGGCCAGATAGCAGATAGTGTTAAACGTACCGGTAACCCAGGATAAATATCCCTGACTGAATTATGAATCTCTTAATTCCGCATCAAACACATAAACACATAGTAGAGTAGAGTAAAATAAAGTATCACTTCCTCCAATCATGAAACGACACTACATTCCAGGATAGTTAATAATAATTCCCCTAAATAATATCAGTTCCTCATTATATTGAAGTCGTAATATTATAAATTTATCTCAGCATACCGATATCTATTATGTATCAATGACCTTTGTCTATTAAATCCAAGACTGTAAGAAGCGAACACTGTTAAGGTGGCCACGCATATATTGTCTTACTTGAGATCCTCGGAAAGGGCCGATATGTCTTTGGTGGATTCAGATAGGAGTCCCGCTGGTTTAGGCAAAAGAATAAACCTAGCATGATGATTCTTAAAAGAATAACTGGACCCTCCAACCTCAAGTCGAGCAGTAGCTTCATCTCTAGATCAGATAAAAGAACAAATGTTACTCTCCTTCATGAATTTCGATAGACGATGGACGGTATATTCTTTTTACTGGCGGTCTCCGAGGAATTTGAGGCATTTATAGCACAATGAAGTCGGAACAGACTCCGGCACTCCGGGTTTACTGAATATATCGCCCGTCGAAATGTACAAATGTTAGTGGTAGGCCATAAAAAAGCCCTGACTAGTCGAACTAAGTGCCACTCTGTAGACCGAGCGAGCGTCATCTATACACACAGCACTTTCCAACTATAACTGCTACAGTGCTACGGCCTCCCCTCCATACAGATTCAGATACTATGTCCTACGGAAGCCCATTACGGCCACCTTCGCGGACATCATGACAAACTGGAGGGGTTACCTGCAAAAGCGCGTCGTTGTCAAATATTTTGTCAACGGCGCGATGTCTGTCAATAGCGACCCCCGTCCCGTTGTCAGATTGTCAAATATTCTGTCAATGGCGCGCGCTCTTCAATGCCCTACGCCGTTGTCAATTTTTTTTAGTCAACGGCGGGCGAACTGTCAACGGCGCAGGCTCTGACCCGTCTATTCAACAGGCTGTACTGCAGTACTGCAGTACAGGTACTGCTGTATTGTGTTTACTTCAGTGCTTCTCAGGTTGACAGTTTGTTATTGGTGATTGGTTTACCACAGTATACCCCTACAACTGTCAAGCTGACAAGTACTACAGTTGACAGTACCAATACTGCGTGTTGTAGTTGAATAGGCATTTCGATGTCTGCTGAGCAGGTCGCTTGGTTGTCAGAGTGCGCGCCGTTGACAAAATATTTTACAATCTGACAACAGGGCTCGGGCTCGCCGTTGGCAAAACGCGCGCCATTGGCAGGACGTGCGCCGTTGGCAGAACGCGCGCCGTTGACAGAATATTTGACAACGGCGCACTTTTGATGGTTTCACAAGTTTGTCAAGAGGTCCGCGAAGGTGGCCGTATTGGGCTTCCGTACTAACGCAGTAGTGTAGTGCAATGCAAATACCACATACTGAATAATTCACTACATTACCGCACCAGTACCAGAGTACTGCAGTACTGAAATAGAAGTGCACTGGTTGGCACTTAGAATTTTCAACTGAAACATTGGCCATTTTTGAAAATACCACAATTTTATAACCTTGCCAGTGAAATCAACACATTCTAAAAACTCAGAGGCCAAACTATACGGCCAAATTACCACTTTTGGCTATTTGAAAATTTCGAGCTACTTGTAATTTTGGTGCTCTTTTAGTGTCTATTATAAAATAAACAATGGAGATTTTATTCTAATTTCGCTTTCGATTACTAATAATTAATTCGACTAACCAAAAAAGCATAATATGGTTTAATGGTTATACCATAGTCTTGAAGGGTGATGTATTTTGAGTAATTTTATCAATTCCGAAAAGTGCTGATATCTCGAAAACTACTTGAACTAATAAATTTTTATTTGTCTCATCTGAAAAGCAGCTTGGCGGGTCGTATCTATAGTAGGTCATGTACTGAGTTTGTGATACAGTATAATTGCTCAATATTAATCTGGCGGGTCGTATCTATAGTAGGTCATGTACTGAGTTTGTGATACAGTATAATTGCTCAATATTAATCTCTATCTCACAACTGAGCCTCGTGCTGCGCGAAGGACCCACGAACGTGTTTGAACCTGCTATGGACAAATTAAATTAGATTTAAAATAATAAATAAAACCTGGGTTATTGACTAAATGTAATTGGCCTGTGATTATAATTTTAGCTGGCATACTATCTGTTATAAATATCATATCTAATTGTCATGTAATATCCAAAGTCCATTACATTTAGCGTATTCCTGCGTAAATATGTACAAATACATTGGCACCACCCACCCTGTCGTTGGGGATGCACCTACGCCACAGTAACTGCAATCGCAGTTTGTGCAATCGTAGTAACTATGGAAACAATATGTTAATAAAGTAATAAATATAAACTTGAATAAATATAAACTTTAAGAAATATAAACTTAAAGAAATAATATACATTTTAATAAATATTATAATTATTATTTTTACAAATGAGCTATGTTGGAGAATGAAATAAATAACGTAAAAAAGTATATTTATGATACTATAATCCCACCTAACCAAACTTTTGCTGACTCAGATTTTCAGATATTTGTATTAATTTGTCTGATTTACATTGTTCCATAATTTGTTTAATACTGGCGATGGAGAACCCAATAATAGATACACTAGACCCCGTAGAACCCTTTGAACGGTCATTTGTAGCGCTTTGGAAGATGCTGGCTACCCACACAACCACTCCGAAACCAAGTATGGAGACCCAGAATCCGATGTGTTCATCGTAACTCCAGGGAAAACAAGACTACTAGGATCGGCATGCTGCATTGCAGCTGAATTTTTAAGAATGCTGTGCTGGCTTGTCGTCAATATTGCGCCGCCACAACTCCCTATCACCCATCACATTTGCTAGATCAGCCGCATCTTCAAGGCCAATGTCCTTTAAGATGCGTCTCAAGAAAGACATGGGCTGTCCACCATGCTTATTCACTCCATGAGGCTGCCAAAGCACAAGATTATGCACTGGCTGGTCCTCACGGCGAAAGCAATGTCCTACAAAGCGGAGGCGACTTTGTTTTAGTGTCAAGCTTGGGGGAACCAATGAGACACCTCCAATGTTATATAGTGTCTGGTTGGAGATGTGTGCATTGTACTTGACACAATGAACCCGGAGTAGCATTCTTGTGAATGTGCCATCCAGAGATTTGGTGTCCTCGGCAGTTAGAGCCCAGCATGGACTCCGATAAAGGAGTACTGGAACTAATGCTGCTCTAAATAATCGGACCTTAAGTTTCCGAATCATTCTCTGTGACTTCCAAATCCAGGAAAGCCTATTCAAGGCTGCCCATGCCTTTCCCTTACGTATTCGACCTTCACCTGACTTCCGGATCCATGATCCCAGGTAACAGAAGTGGTCCACATGCTCAAGCATACCATCCTTTGAGCTTATGCTCATCTGGTCAGAAACTCACTGAGGACTTTCAAAGTTAACTGTTAAAATTTTGGTCTTTTTGGAGTTAATAAAAAGACCAACGCTAGAAGCAGCATGTTCTAATGAGCTGAGGAGTCGTTGGGCTTCCTCTAGAGATTCTGAGTACTCCTAAGTCATCAGCAAAGTCTAGATCAGTTAGGTACTTGGCAGGATTTCCTCGACTTCTGGAGCCAGTAGGTGGAGTTACCACCACCCATCATCATTATAATGATCTAAGCACATGCGTAGAACATGCTTGGGTGCAGCATATTGTGCATCAGTGAGAACGGGGGGAGACGAGGAATTCTCTGAAATAGATGCGGTTATTCCGTACGTGGAGCCCAGATGGGTCGCCAATTACCAACCCGGTTACTATGAGAAGCCATTGATGCCAAAACTATTATCTCAGAGGTATTTAAGTTACAACCAACCTCTTTTCCACAGTAGTGGCGTGAAACTGGAAAAACGACGTAGTAATACAGTTGAATAGCGATATTCCTATGAGATAAGGGTTTTGGCACCAATGAATGACGCTTCATGAGGCTTCGGTTTAAACTCTGGATTGAGTGACGAACAGTGCAAGTTTCGCTGTTACAAAAACCACGACACTTACGAATGGGCGCCGAAAGGGTGTAGATACATCTACGTTACTCGGGACCCAATAGATACAATATATTCGTTGTTCCGTTTCGAGAGATCGATCATTGGTATGGTAGACACCGATCTCCAGACTGACTTTAGCGAGTTTGTTGACAACGCAGTGTTGCGGTACAAGGACGCTGTGTACAGACTAAAGTAAAAATATCGCGTGTAAAAATATCGCAAGTAAAAATATTGAGAGTAAAAATACTGCGAGTAAAAATATTGAGAGTAAAAATATTGAGAGTAAAAATATTGAGAGTAAAAATACTGCGAGTAAAAATATTGAGAGTAAAAATATTGAGAGTAAAAATATCGAGAGTAAAAATATCTGAGTAAAAATATCGCGAGTAAAAATATCACGAGTAAAAATATCACAAGTAAAAATATTGAGAGTAAAAATACTGCGAGTAAAAATATTGAGAGTAAAAATATTGAGAGTAAAAATATCGAGAGTAAAAATATCAAGAGTAAAAATATCGAGAGTAAAAATATCACGAGTAAAAATATCACAAGTAAAAATATTGAGAGTAAAAATACTGCGAGTAAAAATATTGAGAGTAAAAATATCGAGAGTAAAAATATCGGAGTAAAAATATCGCGAGTAAAAATATCACGAGTAAAAATATCACAAGTAAAAATATTGAGAGTAAAAATACTGCGAGTAAAAATATTGAGAGTAAAAATATTGAGAGTAAAAATATTGAGAGTAAAAATACTGCGAGTAAAAATATTGAGAGTAAAAATATCGAGAGTAAAAATATCGAGAGTAAAAATATCGAGAGTAAAAATATCGAGAGTAAAAATATCGAGTGTAAAAATAGCTAGAATTTTTGGAATGAAACATTACTACCAACGAAAACACTATCTACTGTAGTACCATAGAAACAAAGCTACCAGGGAAAACACTAGCTTAGCTACTATGAAAATTTATTTTAATCGCAATATCTTAGTTTTTTACGCGCTATATTTTTTTCTCTCGATATTTTACTCGCGATATTCTCGATATTGTCTAGGTACCCTATAGTCCAAGCATGACCTACAAAAACAACAACTGTTAAATAGAGGTCATGGACAGGACATGGTCCAAGTCACAAACTTGCACTATAATCTTAAGTAAATAGTGGAGTAGTGGAGATTTACCAACCCACCCCACCCCCATTTTTTTTATTTAAATCAGATTTTTTTTATTTAAATCAGATTTTTTTTATTTAAATCAGATTTTTTACATTTAAATCAGATTTTTTTAGTTAACTTAGATTTTATATGAAAACATTGTGAAGACTTCTGGCTTCATCATGCACTAATGTTCAAACGGGATCCAGATCCCAATCCCAAAAAACCAGGATCCCAGCGAAATATCCAATCCCGATTCCGACTCTTTTGGAACGGGATCCCGAAGTATATATAGTTAAAATAAATTTGTTGAATATCTAAAAAAAAAGTTCCATTAGAACGGAAATGTTTTGATTTTTATTTCAGTAACCCAACCCATCCAGTAATCAATTGTAAGATAATTTTAATATAACTTTATCTTGCTAATATTTCAGAAGTGTAAAATTGAGTGAGTGTTACCGAAAACCCGCCACATAATATGTGGCGGGTTTTCGGTAACACTCACTCAATTTTATATATTATTCAATAGTATATATTATATACTATGAAATGAACTTTAAGGAATTTAATCAAAAATTTCAATCCTCATTCCGAAAAACGGGATCCCGAGAGTGATAATCCCGGTCTCGATCCCGAAAATCATAAAAAGTCTGATCCCGTTTAAACACTACAATGCACCTTCTTAAAATTCGAATATAAACCAAATAAACAACAAAATGAATAGGACAACTTAATTAATGGGCCTGTGTATATTGTATGGTATTGGAAATGCGACATGATACTGTATTTTCATGTAAATATTTAGGTAATTTGAATCATTTATTAATAACAAATTATGCAATGTTTCTAATGGCCTTAAAGCATGGTTGATAAAATTCATGATTTAAAAAATTCAAAAAAATATTATTTTTGGTGCTGATCTGATTTTTTTTATATGTGATTTAAATCAATTATATAAATCAAATGATTTAAATCAAACCACTCTGCCACCCATGATAATCAGAATAACCAAAATACCAACATATTGAAACAAAATTGTGTTTAAAATTGAAGAATCTTTTATTTTTTAGAATTGCAACCAATCTTAAAAACAATTACCGTCCTTCTACTGAGACCATAGAATAAAAGAATTATATTTTTCATCATCTATTTTTATGGCTCCGTTTACCAAACTGTTTATCCTTCTTATGTCTATGCCCTTTATCTTTATCCGACAACGACTGCAATATCTCGTCCACATTCCCCGCCGCCGACCCATCCTTCCTCGTTGCTATGGAGACTGTGGTTAGTTTGCTTCCGGGCTTTAACAAGTCGCCCCAATCCTGCTTTGTACCACCTATTGCGTACTGACTGAGATCAGCACCTTTAAGCACCTCCATTGATGTCTCCTCTGTCCCGTCCTCCACTCCTTCGGCTAGATCCTCCTCTAGACTCTGATCCATTGGTTCCATACGCACCACCCGAGACGGCGCTATACTCTTACTAATATCATTCTCCATGACCTCGTTAAATGCCGAATCAATCTTACGGAAAATCTTGTTGAAGAAGCCTAAGACTTGTGTGGCGGGGAGTTGGAGTTCCTTGCTGACTGCGTCGATGGATTTATGTTGTAGTCCGATGGCCAGAAGTATCGCTTGTTGGGTCACGGAAAGATTGAGGGAGATTCGATTATTGAAATAGAGCCGAGAAATTACAGGAATAAGGTCCAGAATTAAATGGTAATCCACCATATTTTTGCTGTAAACTCGAATTCTTTTCAGGTCGTATTGAGTCAAATGTCGTTCTAATTCCAGTCTGTCAACAGTTGAAGTGTCCGAGTCTTTAAATTGTTTACTTTTCATCAAAGTTAAAGCGAATGAAGGTGATAGTTTGCTGAAATCGAAAGCAAATAAAGACACTAAACGTCGTTTGAAATCTTTCCAGTAAGCTTCTAACCAGGCAGTATCATCCCCCATGTCTCCCAGCACCTTCAACATTATACATGTGTGTTCCCCTGTGAGGTCGTTGGCGGTCTGTCTGAGGTAGACAGGGGTGAACCCAGCCTTCCTCCAGAATCTGAGTAGATTGTAAGTCAAACCATAGGAAACTCCTAGGTAGTTGAGTAATTCAGCTCTACGTTCGGTTAGTTTAACAAGCAGAGGGGGTAGATTACTTCGGGGTTCAATATGCTCGTCTAGCAGCCCAATATCTCTGTCATCCACTGTCGCTATAGCGGCATCATTAACCGTACCAACACTGGAGTCTTCTTCAGGTAAATAGGGAACCAGCCCGCTGTAGTATTGGTCTAAGAGCTGCAAAGCCTTACTCCCGTAACCTAGACTCTGGTAGTCCGGATGCGTAGCTATTCGGACAATTCGGGCCCCGGAAAGACTGGGGAAGTCTGCATCCTGGAACTGCTGTGACACGGTCCAGGGTATCAGGTCACCGGAAGAACGTTGCCCACGAGCGAAGGATGACGTCACCACCTGGGAAGGAATGCGACCCTCGAAGCAGACTTGTAGGAGACATAGGACCTCTGGGAGCTTGTCAGATTCGGGGTTAATTGGGCCGAGGAGACAGAACAGATGGTGGGCGGGTGCATCGCTCAACATCTGGAGGTCGTTTGGTGAGTTCTTGTAATGGGCCGAGACATAGATTGAGACAATACGTTTAAGGAAGGCCTCTGAAGCGTCATGGTAGGAGAATAAGGTGTCCCGGTTTATGTAGTAGAGGTTACAGAGGTTGGGGGGCGGGCAGCCCGACCGCAGACATGCCACATTGCTCACATCCAGACAGAGGAGGGAGTTCATCCATGATTCTACAGGGTCGTTGTTGGCGTATCGGATTGAGTGGTTGAGTTGGACCTCGGTTAGTATTCGTCCCGATGCGTCTTTGACCCCACTCTGCTCCCGCAGCTGGGCTATCAGTTTGAGGCTGAGTGAACGACCAGTTCCTTCGTACCCGTTGATGGTGGAGGATAAGAACATCAGGTAGGGTCCTACAAGGTTTTGTACTAGAGTTAGTGGGATAGCCGCTGCCTCATCGACTACTAACAGCTCAGCCTGACCCAGCACTGCGGACTCGGAGGGCGGGATGTACTGGACGATCTGTCTGTGGGTTTCCCGGTAGATGTTGACTCGAATCAGCGCCTTGCCGAATTCTGGGTTCGAGCTCTCCACCAAGTCGTAGTCTACATGTTCCTCGTAGTTCATCGCATCAAAGCCTTTTGTGATAAACTCGAATAGCGTTTTTAGATTCTCTGGGGATG
The DNA here is from genome assembly GCA_032718475.1 of Nemertoderma westbladi. NCBI lineage: Eukaryota > Metazoa > Xenacoelomorpha > Nemertodermatida > Nemertodermatidae > Nemertoderma > Nemertoderma westbladi. The sequence continues at coordinate 16,074 of JAUCBJ010008613.1, read as the reverse complement.
GTGACGTCACAAATATGTTACTGTAGCCGAAGGACACAGCAGCTGCGATAGCCAGTCCCAGTGCGGCCGACTTGCCACGCCCTCGTGCCGCTGTCATGGCGACAGTGTGACGTAAAGATTTCTCGCTGATGGCTTCTATAAGATGGAGTAGAGCCTTGGCCTGGTCTAGGGTTCGGCAGATATTGACGAGTGACCCTGTGGGTTGGGTATCCCTGAGGGATTCTCGGATTTCCTTGAGTTGGGCTTCATCCGGGGTCATGGCATCCTCTGAGCCGTGGGGGGTTACTGGAACAACCTCGAGGGCGTGGGAGGATAAAGGGAGGATGTTGAGCTGGTCATCGATGACTAGGCAACGCGAGCACGAGGTCAGTGACAGAATCAAACGCTCGTTGAATCGACATACAATATCAGTGTGAGACTGAGTTCTGTAACGCGAGTGAACGTCCATACTCAGTGTGAACAGTTGCTTCAACGAGGATACCGACTTTAATAGAACCGCTATAATTCCACCGCCTTCTACGGTTTCTATTGTTCTAGCGAGTAGATTCGGAGTTAGGCCTTCGAAATCCTGTAGAACGCACATCCCATATGTATTACCTAGGATCTTATGCGTTTCGTTGTAGTAACAATATCGGATGTTAGTCGCCGCAACGAATAACTCAAACGGGTCGTCGTCGCGTAGATTTAGTGTTCCGTCTTTGATTCGCTTCTGTAAGAGTTTCATTCGTTTCTTCCTGTGGCTGGAGAATCCGAGTTCTTTCTTGTAGCACCACAGCACGGTTGGACGGGCCTTGATCGCGGCTTTGGATAACATATGATGTAGAATAACGACTTGATCTCTCGATTTATTCCCTACTATTACTATCAATGTACGGTGTTTCTCCGTCACGCCATTCTCGATCATTACTCGAATACGACTGTCGACTTTCTTTCGAACCATCTTCAACAATTGTAGTGTAATAAATACGGTAACGGTAATACAGTAATAAACGTGAAGCTATAGCTAATAATGCTGAGAGGCCTGTTGTACTGTAGTGGGTCTGCAATCTGCCTGCATATGCAATTTAATATTAATTGATGACAGATTAGGCCTAAAACATAAAAGATATAGTAAGTCTAAATCTGTAAATAGCATATTTTGCTGTATTGCAGAATAATTACATGCAAAATAACAGAGCCCAGAGCCATATCATTGTTTAAAAAGTTAGTACCGGTAAATGCGCAACGAAAATTGAAAGAAATTAAATAATTTGGTGGCTGCGGGATGATTCTGGGAGTACCGGTCAGCCGGTAAACTGGTATTCTTGCTCATTTCAACAAAAGCAACCATAAAAAGACAGAGTGCAGAGTGTGACAGGAAGGTTACTTCTGACCAAGGCTAAGTATGACCTGACACACATGATAGCTTCCCGTACCTAACAGAATGCAGGGTATGATGAATGTGTGTGTGAGTCAGTGAGGCAATTAAATTATTTGAAATAACCCCTTTCAGCCTTTAGGGTAAATCTTTCCGACCTATCTATGTGGAATTGTTTGTAACTTTTTAACAATTTTGTCGATACGCCGGCACAGCATTCTTAAAAATGCAGCTGCAATGCAGCATGCCGATCCTAGTAGTAGTTTGTAACTTCCATTCCTGTCATGACTGCTTTTATGACTACGCGTAGGTGTTTTGAAACTACGCGTAGTTAATGTTAACCTTAAACTAATTTAAGATGGGTAACAAAATGAAATATAATCTTGACGGATATTGAATAGCAGTGGGAGGACTGTATAAAGTTACTCGTGTTCCAATCGCTCATTGCTGTGTTTATTTCCTTGCGACATTAACTTGTATAGGGTGAACATAAAAAAAGTTTCATAGCTACAATTTCCACTCCCATCTAACCCCCAGCCCCCACCTCTACCACATATCTATCAGTAATTAATTAATTAGTATACATTACTAATTTTAGATTTTACTTTGGTTGGACGTGGACGCGTTGATTCAACAGGCGGTGGTACTGGGAACTTCAGAAATCTACGCGGTGTCAGAAACTCACCTTACGGAAAATCATACGGTGCGTTGTTTTCAGCTATTTAATTATAATTACTATTATATTGTAATGCTTTGGCTGCAAACTAAGGTCTCACTCACTATACGAGTGACTCACTATGCGATTTGTTTATGGGGAATTTTAAAATACCAAATTACATATTGTAGAACAATTATTATATATTAAATATTTATATATTTTTTGGATTTCGAAATTAACAAACAATGAAGGCATTTAAATTAGTTTATTATTTAGTTTATTATTTATTATTTAGTTAATTAGTTTATTATTGGTGTTATGGGTGAATGAGTGGTTTCATATTATTATAATATTTTGTTGGGCACAGTGGCAGCATATGATGGTATTGACAGTTGGGAGGCCATGAGGAGGTAAATTGCGGACATACAAGGTATCAGATAGTATTTCCAGGTCTATCTTTTACCTGAGCCGCTAGCTGAATGGTTAGAGTGTCAGACTTACAACTCGGAGGTCACCAGTTCGATCCCACCTGGACGCCATTGACGACTTTGCAAAAGATGTGCCCAACAAAATATTATAATTATTATCTAGTCTCACTCAATATTGAACTATAAATTAGTCCAGTCCCTAAGGGAAAGAGAAGGTTACAGGGGCACGTGTTATTCTAATCAAAACAGTCAATAGAACAGGTTACACTTTTAATTTTTGAGAGTAATCAGCTGTTTATTTGCGTCGATTTTCCCCTGGAGACGGATGAATTATCTTAACGTCGAAAGTCCCGTCCCCCCTTATCTGGATATCCTATGCCAGTACATTATATTTTTGTTACATTCTCTCGTTTCATATTATTGTGTGTGTACCGTTACCTGTATACTGTATGTACCAGTTCTTGTCATTTGTCAAAAATATTTAAGGAGCAGGTTACAGGCATATTCTACTAACCAAAACAATAAAAAGTCAATAGGACGACAGGTTACATTTTTATTTTTTCTACCGGTAGTACTCCGATTTTACTTACGTCGATTTTCCCTTGGGGTGCTGACTTCTACAGTACTAAAAAAAATATTCAATAGCACGCATTGCATTGTGTATAACTTTTCGCCGTATCCGTATGCATTTGCCGTATCCGTATGCACATACGCGTATGTGCATATGTAATGGATTCCTATGGAGAATAATCCGTATGTGATTTTAAAGATTATACATTGCGGACCAGTAAGAAGTGCACAACACACATGCAGACTGAAGATAGGTCTGTAGGTAGGCCTACTTAAAAGCGATATGATTTAAAGAGTGCGGCTGCCGCTACCTAATGGCAAATAAACATTGTAGGTCCAGGATGAGTGACAGATGATGTCCTTCAGCCCCGGGATGCGCCACAGCGCTTGTTTTATTGTACTAACTGACACCTGCTAGCTGCTAGGTTGGACTTGTTGGCACTTGGCTGCATATGGTTAACAAAATAGTGGCCCCGAAACAGCGAAAGTAAAGGTATATTATATGTAAATAAATTCACAAAGAAGGTCAGACTGGCATGACGGTTTTCAATATCTGTGCGAATGTTTATTCCCTTAGCATTCTCATTGCTGCTTCTATCAGTCTATACTATGTTAGTGCCATATACTGTCAGACTGTAGCAACCAACAACATTCTAAGCCAGGTTGGTGAAAAAACAGTACAAAAATAATTCACGGTTGGTTAGTTTTCCAAGCGGCGTCAAGAAGAGTTAACTGGTTAATAGGTACTGCACTGCGCGCATCCCGGGGCTGGCGGACACCGGCTGTCACTCATCCTGGACCTGTCCTGCATTGTTTATTTGACATAAGGTAGCGGCAGCCACACTCTTTAAATCACTTAGCTTTAAGTAGGCCTACCTGTCTTCAGTCTGCATGTGTGCTGTGCACTTCTTACTGCTCCGCAATGCCTAATCTCTAAAATCACATATGGATTATTCTCCATAGGAATCCATTACATACGCACATACGCGTATGTACATACGGATACGGCAAATGCATACGGATACGGCGAAAAGTTATACCCCATTCAGCCATTGCATTAGCCAGTTAGCATATTAATTTTCCTCATGATTTCCTTGAGTCGTGGGCCTACTACCGGTAATGTTTACAGCTTACATTGCTAGTATTTTGTATTTATTTATTCATTAGCCCCTAGACAAACTCTAGTAGTAAGGACTATTACAGTATTAGGCTAAAAATTACATAAAGATTATTACCTACCGATAATCTTAATATATTATATTCAACAACCATCAACTCTAAATATTAACGGAACCGTATCATTCGCTCATTGTACTGTTGTAACGATGAGGAACATAACTGGTGATTACAACTTCACACCAGAAGACGGCATGAGTTCTCCTTTGGATAAGTTTATTTACGATATAAAACGGGATCGTATCAAGCAATCATACATTGTAGCCATGCGTACGGTAACCTTACTTCGCGACTCGATATCGCGTTACCAAGGAGACACAGCCAACCAATTAGAGGAAACAATTTGCGGGGAAGCGGACCGATTGGTCAACTCAGTTCCTACCAACGAGCTAATAGTCGGTAACATGGTGAAGCGAGTCCTGCGATTAGTGCGCGAGGAAGCTGACGCGAGTAGGAAACGGGATACCAGTTCCCGCGAAGACGCAGCCATCGGCGGGGGTCTACATAGCGCGATGGTCGTACCGGCAGACTCCCCGGTGAAACGGGAGCCTTCCGTTGGTTTACCGGAAGCGGTGGCGATAGAAGAACTCCGAGAGCCCCTGCTCGAATCCATAGGGGAGTTGATAGCGGAGTTGGAATCTAGCGCGGTACATATTGCCGATCAGAGCTTGGAACATATACATTCCGCAGAGGTTGTACTCACTATAGGACTTAGTAGGACTGTAGAAGCCTTTCTTAAAGGCGCCGCTCTAAAGCGAAGGTTTCAAGTCATGGTTGTAGAGTGCGCGCCCAATTATAAAGGTCATGAGATGGCAGTGCGGTTGTCGGACGCGGGAATTCAGACTACAGTGGTAACGGATAGCGCGGTGTTCGCGGTAATGAGTCGGGTTAATAAGGTTATTATCGGGACCCGGGCTGTGCTAGCCAACGGGGGACTCAAGGCCATAGCGGGGTCCCGTTGCATAGCGGAGGCCGCCAGCTTCCACGCGGTTCCGTGCATCGTGTGCGCGGCCATGTATAAGCTGTCCGCTAGTTACGTGTCTCCCGTACAGTTGGGGTCACCCGAGGCGGTGGGTCTGCCCCCGTCTGCGGGCCCCGGGGAGGTGGGTGTGGGACAGAATGTGGAGGTGGGTTTGGGACAGGGCCCCGGGGAGGTGGGTATGGGACAGAACGTGGACGACAGGGTAACGCAATGCACCGTGGCAGTTGAGGCTCCTATATTCGAATATATTCCTCCAGAACTAGTTACTCTGTTTATTACGAATACCGGCGGACATTCGCCATCTTATCTGTATAGGTTGCTAAGTGAACTATACGACATGGGTTAATGCGATTTCTTAATTAATTATATTTGGAGTAATGCAATTACAAAGCACTGCATTAGTGTGTGTCTGTATGTGGCCTTTTGAAAAGGAAACCTAATGCAATTGCACTATCAGTACAATTTGCAAATTTATTTTTGATATACCACCTAGGCGGCTGTATCATCATTGAAAAGAGGTGCATGTATTCTAGTGGTTTGGGATTGATTTCGTTGTGTACATTAGATTTATTGTCCATATGACAGATGTATAGATTTTATAATCATTTTGTTTCACAGTTAAAGTTATCATAGCGCTGACATCTAGTGCTTTTCACGCGCCTGGTTTAGTCCTGCTAATAGTACTGTTTTCACTGTGTAAAGCGCAAGGCCCTTCGATAAATAAAATAGACTTGTATTTTTGGATAGAAGAACATGTCAGACCTCAGATGTCAGAATACAGGTGGTGATCACAGCAGCTAATTTGGGTTCTAGAACAACGGGCCAAACACGGCCTATATAGGTAACCGAGTTTACTCTATGTTAGACTCTGTGGCTAATTATAAATAAAATCAAGAATTTATAAGGCTTTGTGGCTAATTATAAATAAAATCAATAATTTAACATTTTAATTACAGGGGAAGCAGGGACGGGTATGAAGGCACATGGCGGTCTATCAGGTGAGCTCTAACCAATGGTAGGCCATGTAGTGATGAACCCACTGCCAATACTCGGCGACACTCTCATAGAAATATTGGATAGATCCAATGATCATAATTCGCACATAAACCATTATACTTTAATGCCCTTAGCCCTAAATGAAACAGTAAAGTTTCGACTTACAGACACGTTTCATGTTGTGACCAAGGCGACGCTATAAATAAACCAAAGTTAGATACACCCCCCGCCCTCCCCCAGCCCCATATAGCTTAAATTACATTCATATTAATATTATTACTCACTGTTGCTATTAAATATTATTCTCAATACTAAATATTACGATTAAAAATAATAATCACACGGCCGTGAAGAACCGAACAAAATAAAACCAATATTTATTATAAAACTATTTACTACCGGAAAACAAAATATAATATTATAAATCATTAGCATTGTATTCCACGATATCGTGGGATTGCCAGGGCCAACTGTCCAGGTTGTCGTATTGAATTGAATCTTTATTAAATGCAATGCCAATTAATATAAATAATATTTAGCGATAGAGTGAGAGTGTGAGAGTCCAGTCCTTCTGCTACAACTCACCGGCGAATGGGCGATGTAGTCTGGGTCCTTTTTTCCGTGGAACTTTCTTTTTGATTGTCTGCGGTGTGGGTTCGACCATCTGTTTGCTCTTCTTATTCTGCGCTGCTCCTCTGTAAGGATTGACATAGTCTGCTTGCATGGGCACCAGTCCGGTCTCCTGCACCATTAAGTGGATTAGTTTAGCGTGCGGCCCGCGGAAAACGTTTGTCGCGTTGCTAATAGCAACCGCCCATTGCAAAGAGATTTTACGACTTTGATTTTTTCTGTATAACGGGTGAACAAGATCGGGATGACGCAATATCAATTCCCCGAAGAAAGCGGTGTTCTCGATTACACTGGATAGGGAGTCCTGAGTTTTAAGATCGGTTGGTAACCCCTGTCCCGGGATGTATCCTGCGTTCATTAATTCAATCCTATATTTCTCCAACAAATCGAATAGCTTGTCTACCAACATCTCTATCATTCTCTGTTGTTTATCTCTATCGACTTTGTGGATGCTTTTGATTGCCGCAATCTGCTGTTTTCGTCTCTCCTCGAATAGTTTTATGTAGACCTGCAACTGGTCTACACCACCCGTGTCAGTTTTATTTGTTGGATTATTGCTAGCGGTATTTTCTCCGGTTGCGGATATAGTCCAACTCAAAATGAATACAGCAAAAACTGGAGTTAACAACATTTCTATAATCCAAAGTGAGACTTGTTGGTAGTGAGAGGCAAAACCAATACAATGTGATTAGTTCTTTTATAGGATTCGCAATTATTTTGGTCTCAAATAAATTAATCAACAGTGTAGTCTATTTTATAATGACCTACTGCTGTAGTACTGGCGTCGTTGTTAACAAAGGCATTATTACATAAACAAACCATAAAATGCGTAAAACTACAATAATTTACACAGATGACAATTTCACAGATAATTAAACAAACAACTTAAATATGTTCTAAATTAATATTAAATACATTCCTTCAACTACATACCTACATCCACTGATGGGGTAAATGCAAATCCGATCAAATATTAAAAAAACTTATAAATATTATGTTTGTTGTACCTTGTGTTACTGATGAATTGTGATGCAATGTAATCTGAGATAAGTTGTTGATATGTAAATCCATATTTTACTATAATATAATTACCAATCAATGTCAACAAATATGATGTTACTGATATGAATGTTAACATTGCTCTTTACAGGTTACAAAGGGACTGAGACTGACCGCAGACATTACAGGCCCCCGCCATCTGGTTCCTTCCCTTACCAACACAAGCGGCCCATAATGGGTGGGAGTGTTATCAGACCCAACCGATACCAACCTATGTATCAGGGTACTTCTACCCAACAACCCCCACCCCGCATCAACGTGATGCCACATCCCAACGCGTCTCTCGCTCAACATGTAAACCTATCTACTCCACCATCTACACCAACGTCACAGTCACAGGTAAGTTGAAGTATGTAAACTACAGATAGTGTACATGACACTATTATTAATTAGTACTTACTCTTGGTGCAGGCTATAAGTGCATTTTGCATTTTTTTGTGTTTGAATTTATCCATAACGTGTTGCAAATCACAGAACCTTTCGTTCGGTACAGTACAGTATAATATATCGTGTCTAGTAAATAGTGGGATACCTGCAAATTTCATGAAGAATCGAAGCTACATTTAGAAATCAGTTAGGTAAGTCAGTCTTTAAATGTAATCCAAATTGTCGACATGCTACAGCTAGGGGGTCTGCCATTTACGAAGTTTATAATATACAAATTATTGCTGGGGAAGACCCTCTATCCTTAACATATTATAAGTCTTTAAATGAACTGACACGAACGACTAACGCCTAGCGAAACGACTAACGCGAATATATTTTGTAAGAATTGTAACGGTATATGAAATAAAACAAGCAAGGTTTAAACGAAGATGGATAAATAGAAAGAAACTATAAATATTGCGGAAAGTTATGCCATCGGCATTACAGGTCTGTGTTCTTTAGACTCCAAGTTAACGTTAACCGAGGCGAACCCAGTGCCTCCCCGTTGAATCACAATGATATCTTTATCGGTAATGGGTTCGTTACAGTAGGGATCCAGCATATCCTTACGGATTACCCGCTCCACTACGTCCAGTGTCACTACCTTACCGGACTTCCGTAGTACAGCGGAAGGTATCGAGTTACCCAACACATCGTTACTTAGCGGACACTTGTACCTGGCGTTGGCGTCCTTACCCATGAGTTGTTCGTAGGTGTCGCCTTCCACAAGAGGCGTGAAGGACACAGGGGTCAGGTCCCGCATTCGAAGCACTGCCCCGGTCACCGGGCAGTGGACGTTCTTATCAGATTTCTGGGGTTTCTTTACTTGTGTAGAGGAAGCTGATGGTGTCAGCGAAGGCACCCAGAAACTAGTCTGTCCGTCTCTCGGTTGGGATGCTCTACTGGTACCGGTAGCGTTACTAGGCCCCGGTTTGGTACCTGATGTGCCTCCCCTGCAAAAAGGGTCTATGCGCTCACTGACTATGCGACTTTCTTGCACCACGAATTCCTTTATCTTATCTTCGCGAGCAGCTTTCTCATCCGCCAGTCTATCTCTCTCGCGTTGACTAGCTTGTTGACTCCAAGCCTTCTCTTGCCTAGCTATCTCTCTCTTATGCTGTATAATAAACTCGAGAATTGCTTCCTTGTCGAATATGTAACCCTGCGGGCTGATTAGTGGCTCGCGGCAAGCTTGTAGTGTGATGCTGCAACAGTCGAAGTCTTTGATTCCATCCTTTCCAACTCTGGCTTCCTGTGTACCGTAGCGACCGGCTGCCGTGTCTTTCTTCTTCTCATGATATGTGTAGCACGATGCGTTGGTGTTGTTTCTCGAATGTCGCGTCATTATTGCCAGTTCCGCTAAACTAAATGTGTATAATACGCTTAGGCCTACTGCATAGCATACTGCCTAACAGCTAACACTACCTACTGTTGTACTGTAGCTAAGCTACTACCTCTAAGCTACTACTACCACGTACCAACAACAACTGTCAGCTACACATGCAAGGTTGTGCTGTATCAGTGTATCCTGCCTGTATCGTAAGTGTAACTAATATGAGGTTGAGGTAGCCCCTACCGGTAGTTATTCAGCCTACCGGTAGGCAACTAACATGTGTCATGAGCACAGCAAGCCGAATCGGTACCGTACACAGAGCAACACTGAACAAGCATGGAAAGTTTTCAAAGCACGCAAATGAGAATGTTGTTGTTGGCTTTGTGAAACCGCTAGTGGTGGCAGTGGGATATCCAGGCAGCACTGCTATAATACTACTGGTAGGAAAGTTTTCTCAAAATTATAATAAAGGCCTGTAGGTCCATACTGAATAGAATATTAAATATGGATAGAATGAATGTGTTGCGAACTGCAAGTAATCAGGTTTTCGATTTTAGTATTATTTTACTTTCAGTTCACATGTATTGGTTGTTTACCTCTATGTGTTGAGTGTTACGACAAGGCTAGGCTGTGTTGAAGGGAAGGGGGTGTGGGGGGGGGGGGGATACTGTTATGTACAAACTATAAATAATTACGTTTTCATTGCAGCTGGGGATATTACCCGATGGACTCCAAAACATCGACATGATAAAGAAGTTGTCTGCGACACCGGGTACCAAAGAGATTATAGAGACTATAGTCGGCGGTAAAAAAGTTTATGTTGTCAAGGTAACCAACAAATCGACCACTAACGAACACGACGGCTCTACCGAACCTTCGTCCGACATCATTCCGGCTAGTAACCAAGGCGGCGGGGAGATTGCGTCTACAACTACTACTGAAGGGGTTGGGCCCTCTGGGTCTACTGCTAGTGCGACTAACTCCAACTCTGAGGAGGGTTTACCCGGTCCCACGCACACAGCCATGCTGTTGGACCACGAATACGGGGCTTCGCCGGATGCGCTGATCCCGCAGTCCCGTCGTCCGCAGGTCGTCGCATCGCCCTCGTCCTTCCGGGTTGTCCCTTTCAACACCGCGTCCAACTCGTTCAGTCGGCAACCCCAGGGCAGCCGTCTGTTGGTCATAAAGGACGGCAGATTGGTCCCGGTTGCCCAGCAACCCTCGCAGCACAGACCTGCGGCCGCTCCTGTAATCCTCCGAGGCGGAGTCCGACTTCCGACTCCGCGGTACGTTTCGGCCCCGACTCGGACGCACATCGCGCCGTACCGCGGTTCCCCTGGCAACCGGAGTGGCCGCGCTCGGACAGGGCCGAACCCCCGGCCCAGGAGGGCGGCCCCCCAGCAGACAGGGCCGAACCCCCGCTCGAGGAGGGCCGCTCCCCAGCAGACTCACGTGAACTTCGCCAGTCCGGCAGCCAGGCACCCGGATCCAGCTATAGAGGAGGACAGTGGGGGCGATCTAGAACTCCTGATGTCCATGGTAACGGACTAATAAATAATTTTACAAACAACATTTATAGCCGAGGTGAAACAACACAAATTAATTAGTTGTCTATATTTTGTAAATTAATGTATTTAATGTAGACATTTTTTTACAATTGGTTATTTTGTACAATTAGATAAATTTATTGTAAGATAAATCGCAATTTAGTTTCTGAACCGACGACGCTGTATTTATCAGATTCCAGCGAAACATTTTCTGAAAATGTCTTGCTGATTAAATATAAATTGTAATTTATCTCGTAATATTTTTATTTAATTTTAAGGTCTAAATCGCATTTTTTGTATTGGTTACATTATCTCCAACCTTCACTCGCTCACCTTCCTTTGCAGATGATATTATCTTGTCTTATGCGTAACTGTACAAAATACTGAAAACCACTGCAAATTTAATAATTATATTTTCAAAATGATATGTAAAATGTTCTTATGAAAAATCCCAATAATTTAATTTGTTTTTAAGTTATTTTTAGGGCTTTGTGTGTTGAGGTGTACCGTATAATTCCGTTAGTAATAGTAGTTCTATTGTATTTTACATTTTGTTCCGTGTAATAATTTTGCCACCCAGCATTTTGTAATATAAATAAACTGCTATTTATTTTCCATAAATAACTTCTGTGTTTTTTATATTGTTACTCTCCCTTTATATTTATCTGGTTTGGTAATTAATATTCTGGGGTGATTATTATAATACTAAAACTAACTTACCCACCCCATACACATACAGTACACACCCAGCCGGACTGATTGCAACTAGATAATTAAATCAATGAATAACAATTGAAGGGCTGAGACAAAAAGGTCCTATGTGACAAAACTGACATTCCGAGATATTTCGAAAAAAAAATTTTCAAAAACTTCAAAATTGTTTCGCATATATCATGCAGTATTGTACTTAAGACCTTTTTTTGTTTATGTCTATGCGATTTTTACTGTAAGTAGGTCTATTTTACTCCAGTATATCAGGCAGTATTGTACATAGATCTCAGAACCTTATTGGTAAGTCAAGTTAGGTCTCATAGGATCTCTGTATGAGTATAACTCTTATTCTAAGAAAATGTCACAAGGACCTTTTTATGCTCAGCCCTTCAATAATTGTCCAACCTTCTTAATATCCCCGGCAAATCAATCAATAGTAGTAAGGGAACTACGTGAACCTTATAAACCCTGAAGCTAGTTTAGAACCGGTTTCCATGGAAATATCGACCAAACAACTCAGAACTTTTCGACTCAATTTAATCTATTTTTGAAGCCCCAAACTACTAAATCTGGTAGACCAATGATAATTCTTAGTTCATGCTCTATGTTGCTAAGGAAGGGTGCTAAACACTATTTCTACAATGCACAAAACACACTTTTAAATAGTCACAAACTTCTAAAGCCGCAAAGCTGGTAACAACGACTAATTTCTATCCGTTACTAAAGCCACAAAGCTGGTAACAACGACTAATTTAGAGCCACAAAGCTGGTAACAACGACTAATTTCTATCCGTTACTAAAGCCACAAAGCTGGTAACAACGACTAATTTAAAGCCACAAAGCTGGTAACAACGACTAATTTAGAGCCACAAAGCTGGTAACAACGACTAATTTAGAGCCACAAAGCTGGTAACAACGACTAATTTAGAGCCACAAAGCTGGTAACAACGACTAATTTAGAGCCACAAAGCTGGTAACAACGACTAATTTAGAGCCACAAAGCTGGTAACAACGACTAATTTATATCCGTTACTAAAGCCACAAAGCTGGTAACAACGACTAATTTAGAGCCACAAAGCTGGTAACAACGACTAATTTCTATCCGTTACTAAAGCCACAAAGCTGGTAACAACGACTAATATATATCCGTTACTAAAGCCACAAAGCTGGTAACAACGACTAATTTATATCCGTTACTAAAGCCACAAAGCTGGTAACAGCGACTAATTTCTATCCGTTACTAAAGCCACAAAGCTGGTAACAACGACTAATTTAGAGCAACAAAGCTGGTAACAACGACTAATTTCTATCCGTTACTAAAGCCACAAAGCTGGTAACAACGTCTAATTTATATCCGTTACTAAAGCCACAAAGCTGGTAACAACGACTAATTTAGAGCCACAAAGCTGGCAACAACGACTAATTTAGAGCCACAAAGCTGGTAACAACGACTAATTTCTATCCGTTACTAAAGCCGCAAAGCTGGTAACAACGACTAATTTATATTCGTTACTAAAGCCACAAAGCTGGTAACAACGACCAATTTATATCCGTTACTAAAGCCACAAAGCTGGTAACAACGACTAATTTAGAGCCACAAAGCTGGTAACAACGACCAATTTATATCCGTTACTAAAGCCACAAAGCTGGTAACAACGACTAATTTATATCCGTTACTAAAGCCACAAAGCTGGTAACAACGACTAATTTATATCCGTTACTAAAGCCACAAAGCTGGTAACAACGACTAATTTATATCCGTTACTAAAGCCACAAAGCTGGTAACAACGACTAATTTAGAGCCACAAAGCTGGTAACAACGACTAATTTCTATCCGTTACTAAAGCCACAAAGCTGGTAACAACGACTAATTTATATCCGTTACTAAAGCCACAAAGCTGGTAACAACGACTAATTTCTATCCGTTACTAAAGCCACAAAGCTGGTAACAACGACTAATTTATATCCGTTACTAAAGCCACAAAGCTGGTAACAACGACTAATTTATATTCGTTACTAAAGCCACAAAGCTGGTAACAACGACTAATTTCTATCCGTTACTAAAGCCACAAAGCTGGTAACAACGACTAATTTCTATCCGTTACTAAAGCCACAAAGCTGGTAACAACGACTAATTTATATCCGTTACTAAAGCCACAAAACTGGTAACAACGACTAATTTCTATCCGTTACTAAAGCCACAAAGCTGGTAACAACGACTAATTTCTATCCGTTACTAAAGCCACAAAGCTGGTAACAACGACTAATTTATATCCGTTACTAAAGCCACAAAGCTGGTAACAACGACTAATTTCTATCCGTTACTAAAGCCACAAAGCTGGTAACAACGACTAATTTATATCCGTTACTAAAGCCACAAAGCTGGTAACAACGACTAATTTCTATCCGTTACTAAAGCCACAAAGCTGGTAACAACGACCAATTTATATCCGTTACTAAAGCCACAAAGCTGGTAACAACGACTAATTTAGAGCCACAAAGCTGGTAACAACGACCAATTTATATCCGTTACTAAAGCCACAAAGCTGGTAACAACGACTAATTTATATCCGTTACTAAAGCCACAAAGCTGGTAACAACGACTAATTTCTATCCGTTACTAAAGCCACAAAGCTGGTAACAACGACTAATTTCTATCAGCCACAAAGCTGGTAACAACGACCAATTTATATCCGTTACTAAAGCCACAAAGCTGGTAACAACGACTAATTTCTATCCGTTACTAAAGCCACAAAGCTGGTAACAACGACTAATTTATATCCGTTACTAAAGCCACAAAGCTGGTAACAACGACTAATTTCTATCCGTTACTAAAGCCACAAAGCTGGTAACAACGACTAATTTCTATCAGCCACAAAGCTGGTAACAACGACCAATTTATATCCGTTACTAAAGCCACAAAGCTGGTAACAACGACTAATTTCTATCCGTTACTAAAGCCACAAAGCTGGTAACAACGACCAATTTATATCCGTTACTAAAGCCACAAAGCTGGTAACAACGACTAATTTAGAGCCACAAAGCTGACAACGACTAATTTCTATCCGTTACTAAAGCCACAAAGCTGATAACAACGACTAATTTCTATCCGTTACTAAAGCCACAAAGCTGGTAACAACGACCAATTTATATCCGTTACTAAAGCCACAAAGCTGGTAACAACGACTAATTTAGAGCCACAAAGCTGGTAACAACGACTAATTTCTATCCGTTACTAAAGCCACAAAGCTGGTAACAACGACTAATTTAGAGCCACAAAGCTGGTAACAACGACTAATTTAGAGTCACAAAGCTGGTAACAACGACTAATTTCTATCCGTTACTAAAGCCACAAAGCTGGTAACAACGACTAATTTAGAGCCACAAAGCTGGTAACAACGACTAATTTCTATCCGTTACTAAAGCCACAAAGCTGGTAACAACGACTAATTTAGAGCAACAAAGCTGGTAACAACGACTAATTTCTATCCGTTACTAAAGCCACAAAGCTGGTAACAACGACTAATTTATATCCGTTACTAAAGCCACAAAGCTGGTAACAACGACTAATTTAGAGCCACAAAGCTGGTAACAACGACTAATTTCTATCCGTTACTAAAGCCACAAAGCTGGTAACAACGACTAATTTAGAGCCACAAAGCTGGTTACAACGACTAATTTAGAGCCACAAAGCTGGCAACAACGACTAATTTCTATCCGTTACTAAAGCCGCAAAGCTGGTAACAACGACTAATTTATATTCGTTACTAAAGCCACAAAGCTGGTAACAACGACCAATTTATATCCGTTACTAAAGCCACAAAGCTGGTAACAACGACTAATTTAGAGCCACAAAGCTGGTAACAACGACCAATTTATATCCGTTACTAAAGCCACAAGCTGGTAACAACGACTAATTTATATCCGTTACTAAAGCCACAAAGCTGGTAACAACGACTAATTTATATCCGTTACTAAAGCCACAAAGCTGGTAACAACGACAAATTTATATCCGTTACTAAAGCCACAAAGCTGGTAACAACGACTAATTTAGAGCCACAAAGCTGGTAACAACGACTAATTTCTATCCGTTACTAAAGCCACAAAGCTGGTAACAACGACTAATTTCTATCCGTTACTAAAGCCACAAAGCTGGTAACAACGACCAATTTATATCCGTTACTAAAGCCACAAAGCTGGT
>JAUCBJ010008612.1:0-20163 GCA_032718475.1 Nemertoderma westbladi | reverse complement strand
AACATAGGATCCAGATCTGTTGTGATCTCTTCATCCTGTGCAGCCACAGAAAGTCTTTCTGTGGCTGCATTGACGAAATTACCGTTTGGGGGTCTATATGCAGTGCTACAGTATGTATGATCTGACAGAAGCGCTACAGAATCTTTAGAGCACCCAGCTTTACTTTTCTTCTTTTCGTGTTGTTTGGCCTTGTAGCAGTAGGAGTCCACTCTACATTTCCTCAGCCTCTTTGGGTAAGTCTTTCTTGACGACATCGCGGATGTGAAATGAAAATGCCTAAATGCAGTATAGTAGTATCTGCAGTATGGCGATTCTGCATACAGCACACCATGCACGTAACACTACTTTAAATACCCCTCGTTGTTTTTGAAAGGCTTTCCTATGAATAATACTATTGGATTGGTTGTTAGGAGTGGATACTATGTAATGTCTATGGTAGATGGGAGTTAGGGCGTTATGAAAAAATATTGGCTGCCATTCGAACAGTGTAAATTGCGGAGTTAGGGCGTTATGCAAAGCTTAATATCTCGAGAATGGCTAACGCTATGGCTTTGAAAGTGCGATTTTCTGAAAGCACGCATGCGAATTACTTAGAATCGTCGATTTTCTCAAAACATGATTTTGTGAGTTAGGGCCTTATGTTTTAATAGGGACGATGTCTTCCTAACATTTTTGGATTTTGGGATAATTCATTCATCAATTATTTATCATAGCTTACTCCTACATACAGATCAGAGCATGAGTTATTATCAAAGCAGAGCAAACAGTCGGCCGAGGCCGGAGGCGAGTCGACCCGAAGGCCCCTCTTACTATGGCTGCTCCCCAAGGGTGACGTGGGCGCTACTCATATCTGCTACCCGAGGGTGGTGGTGGACGGTACTCTACTCGTATCATTTGTTTTGCGGGGGGGGGGGGGGGGGGGGGGGGGAGGTACACCCCCCTACGAACCTTTTTTGCAAATAGCTATAATATCTGCTTGTGTGCAGTTTTGTATATTTTATACCTTTCTGGGGATTAACATATGGCCAAAGATTGGGTTCAAATAAAAATTTTCAAATTTGCGGCGCGCTCTAGAGGCCACTTGCGAAATTGTTAATTTAACTAAAAACACTACTAGTCTCACAATTTTGGGCGAAGATTTTCGAAACTTGTTTTTTCTGAATCAGCATCCTCGGCTCCACAAAACGTATCGGTTTCATTTTTGTTTAGATCTTAAATATTTTTATTAAATATTATTTATTATATATTAAATTAACTAATTTTAAGAAATTAATATGGCACAATTCAAAATTCTAACAGATAACTTTTGATCAAAACCCAAAAAGAAATCAAACAAAAAAAATTTCAAAAATTGGTTAAGAAATGGCTGAGTAGTAGTATTTTGAATGTGAAAATTACAATTCCGAGATAAACGCATTTAAAGTTTGAACAATATATTCCAAATGTTCCCGCTATTTTCACCTACTGGTATCTTTTCTTTTCCCATTGGTTATCCATTATCCATTATCCCCTATCCACTTTGTGATTTCTCAATGGAGTTGATTAAATTTGGTTCAAATAAACCCCTACCCAATTTTAACAACCTGTTAAAATAATTTTAGAGTGCTTGCCAACAAATACTTCGCGCAGCACGTGAACAAATTTCATTTGGCGTATTGATTTGATCACATACCATTTCGTCATTTTAGTAATAAATAGTCATGGAATAATGAGACAATCTTAACAAACTTTCAAAATTATATAAAAATTTCGACATACTTTTATAATAAGCCTTTACACAGAACATTAAGCCTTGTGCAGCACGTGAATCTTCCCGCAGCACGTGAAATCTTCGCGCAGCACGTGAGTAATTCGTGAACCACGTGAAGGTTTCACGTAGCACTAAAAGTTTTTACACAGCACGTTAATTAATCGAGCAGCTCGGAAAGCCTTTTGATCAGAATGAAAAGCCTTCAGCGTTACATGAAATGTTCATGAAGCAAATGAAGACTTCGTGCAGCACGTGAATTATTCTCAGAGCTTGTGGAATTAAAAAAAAAGTTTATTGTTGTTCCCCACAATTATTATTAGCAGCTATTGCTATATGATGGTTCACATTTGTTATTACTAGTAGACAACTAGTCCATTAGACAACTGTTCAATATGTAATACAAAACTCACAAATATCTATTAAATATATATTAATTGAATTTGACGGACACGTTTACAGACAGACAGACATACAAACAGACTTTCAGAGAAACTGAGAGACAGACTGACATCCAGACATAGTGATTAGATAATTCCAAACGTGAAAACAGAAATCGACATTAAGAAAAATCACAACAGCAAACATTTTAATTTGCTTATTGTATGGTCTTTTTAATAATTCGATGGACAGACAGACAGACAGACTGAATACCAGCGATTACTCGAGAAGTAAAAGAGATCTCGCTAAGCCCTATCCAGACTTGAAATTCTCATTAAATTCTACTCTAGATAAAATAAAAAAACAAAATTTTTGACCTGTGGGGGGGGGGGGGGGGGGGGGGTGGGGAGGGTGTACCCCCCCTTAACAGAATTCGGAATTGTTTTAACTGAACCGAATATTTTAAAAAGTTGTATCAAAAAAAATTGTAAAATTGTATATTGTAAAAAAAATATGGATAGGATATTAAGGACAATACTGATGTATTGAGGACAACAGTCAAAAATCTGTCCATATTGGAGGTCTAATTATTAAGGACAATACTGTTGTATTGAGGACAACAGTCAAAAAGACCTACCAACAGTCAGAAAAACTCACCAACAGTTAGAAAACAGTCCCAGATAGTCTATGTACAGTCATGGGCTTCAAAAATTCCGATTATCTAAATGGGGGGTTCCTTAAATTCGAAATAATTAAAATGATATCAGCTGATATCCGTAACTATGAAATTACGTCATTCTGTACTGTACCGTACAGCAGTAGGCCTACCGAACCGATACAGTTGTGATCACAGTAGGCTATTATTACTGGTATGGAATCCGGGAACGGCAAGGACGACGTTATTGTCTAGTTTAGTTTGCGGTACCGACACAAGTCAAAGCACCGAGGATTAAATTGCGACAGACTGTTATTTGGTGTTGATCTGATTTGTCTTAATATATGGCCGCGACTGTCTGACTGTACCGGTGGCGGCCATTGCAGCATTGGTTACAGTGGTAGGGTAGAAGAAAAGGGATTTGTACCCTCAACCGGTAACGGACAAAGCATTTTTGGAGCGAATACATTTCCGTGGGATACATTTCCGTAAACTGGTATATTGTCCAAGTTGACAGATCCTATTTTTTCTTCTACCCTATCGGTACCAATGGCCGCCACTGGTACGGCAGTACGTGTACAGTTGTGGCCATACTGCACTATATTAACAGTCGTCTGTCACATCAACACCAAATAACAGTCTGTCACAATTTAATCATCAGTGTTTTGACTTGTGTCGGTACTGCAAACTAAACTAAACCAACATCGTCCTTGCTGTTATAGATTTATTTATACATTATGTAAAAACAATAACAAATACACCAAACAATGTACCGGTATAAAGGTATTGTCCAACATAACATATAGGATTACCCCTAAAGCTTTGCAGCTTATTTCCAAGGGGGTCCTTTATGTTACTTGGTTACAAATACAATATTACACTACGCTAACCTAAAACCAATATAAAACGTAATTACACTAGGCCTATGTACATGTACAACTTTACCGAGAGCGTGACAATGTCCGACTCAACGATAAAGATGTAATGTACAGAACAATTTAATAATATAAAACGTAATTACAGTATAAATAGTAAATAATTAATAAACTAATAACTTACTGTAGGACTATTGTACCTATTTTTACATTGCACACGGAGGTGAGATTTAACTGCAGATTTAAAATAATGTTGATTATCTATGGTTTTTAATTTCATTAGCGTTCCAATTTTTAATCCCGTTAAAAAAGAAAGTATCAGATTCAAAGGATTTCCAATTCGGGAGGTAGAAGTTTGAAGCACTAGCTCTGGTACTGTAAGAGTGTGTATCGCGTACTCTGTTGAATTTTTGTTTTAGGTAATTGGGACATTTACCATTATACACTTTATGCACAGCAATGGTTAAGGCGTAGCTGCTTAACTCTACTATCTAAGTTAAGTAGTCCAGATTCAGAAAAGTCATCTGGAGTTAGGTGGTGCCTAGGTTTGTAGTCTTTAATAAATCGTATTACTTTATTCTGAGCTACTTGTAATTTACATTTAAGCTGTTTGGTTAAGCCTTCACACCAAGAAGAGCACGCATAGTCCATGTGACACTGTATTAAAGAAGAGCAAAGTATCTTGCGGGAGGCGGTGTTTAAACTATTTTTATTTCTGTATAGAAACCTAAGCCTACTGTTAACTTTCGAGAAAATATTTTTCACTGCACTTTCTCCTGATAAGCAGTTATCCAATGTGGCGCCTAAATATTTAACTTCCTTTTTATTTTCAACCTTATGTCCATTACTAGTGACTTCAAACTTAGTTACCTTCTTTAACTTTCTTTTGGAACCAAACAAAATACTTTCAGCCTTACCGTAGTGAATGGATAGCTTATTATCAACCAAGCACTCATTACAGGATTCTAGAAATGCACTTAACTTTTGGTAAATATGGATAGGATCTTTATGAGAGAAAATAAGAGCACTGTCGTCGGCATATAAAATGAGTTTAAAATCGGGATCTATACTACTTATCATATCATTTACATATCATAATTTACATACATTCACATACATCATTACATAGCTGCATAGCATGTTCCCGGATTCCCTACCGGTAACCGGTAATTATAGCCTACCAGTACTGTGATAACAACTGTATCGGTTCGATAGGCCTACTGCTGTACGGTACAGAACAGAAAGATGTACATAATTTCCTTAGTTACATATATCAGCTGATATGATTTTGATTATTTCGAATTTAAGGAACCCCATTTAGATAATCGGAATTTTTTGAAGCCCTTGACTGTTGGTAAACTATCTGGGACTGTTTTCTGACTGTTGGTGAGTTTTTCTGACTGTTGGTAGGTCTTTTTGACTGTTGTCCTCAATACAACAGTATTGTCCTTAATGAGACCTATCCATATTTTAACACAATTTTATAACCTGTTTTATACCCAATTTTAGATATAGTTTATTATATTCTAAGTTTTTTTTCTACTAATTATTGTGAACGATCCTGTCTGAACGGTCAAAAAGTAGGCAGGCCACATGTACTGTGCATGCAAGCAAGACAGCTCTTAGGATTAGTAGTACTGGTACTGTTCGCGCTTTTAGACCTTTAACAGTTTAACCAGCTAATTTATATGTCTATTAATACCTGACAGCCCAAGACAGATGAACACAGCCGAAGCCAGTCTAGCGCGGTGTATGACCCACCGGAGGTGGGAGACTGGATCCGATAGTAGAAAGAACCGTAGGACACTTTGTATTATTCAACTGATCTTTACTATATAATCTCCAAAAACCATGTTTATTTTCCGTTAAATACATACAGTTCCTTTCAGGTGTTGCGCTCTAAATACTACGCGGAGATATGACTTATACTAATTGCAATGGGTGGTCATGAGATAACGCAAATGTTTACATCCTTTAGGGATGTATTTGTTGAACGTTCACACTCTCACACGGCCGGGCAATAGTACTGAAACACGCTAATTTGCCAACAATCACCAATTTTACCTGCATATAGGGATAACTTAACCACTACAGGCTACATACAAACCACTGTTATTTGAACCATGCAATTGTGAATAGTAAACCCCTCCGCTTACCTCAATGATCATGAAAACCAAGAGATCTACACCGGTTATTCGTAAGTATTCTCTAACTATTAACATGAATCCATATGATACAAATTACAACAGATTATAACAGCATAAATCAGTATAAAATTGCGGTGTTGCGGCAATATCAGACAGTCGGGATGTGTTGCAGTGAGTCTGCACGTGCAAACGCAAGAATGGACGTATGCAAACGTTAGTATAAACATTTTAGATGTAAACGTGTAATAGATTTGCGTTCTGTATCTTTCTAGCCGCTGGTGTTTCTGGGCACAGAGTCAGGAAGTGAATAAAATACTCACACACTGAAGCCTGCAAGAATATTCTTGCCTCAAGTAGTCCACAAAGCATGAATCATATCGAACGCCGTAGAACGTATGGAACATGCAAGAACTCCCAATCAGGGACCAGTTTCCATGCCATCAACCCGTAACCAATGGATCCGGTAATTCAGTCTATGGGGTGACGTAGGGGGGAAAGTATACTGATTGGACGGTGACTAACAAAGAAGAACGTAAACAAAGGGAATAATATCCAATGGCTGGTGATTTCGTAATCTGAGCATTTGGGTTTCTGTGGCAATGTAGGGGAAAGTGTTATATATCTTGGAATAAACGCTGGATGGAGTAAGTTTACATCAGTTCATTAAAATACAAAGTTCTTAAGAGTTTTTCAAGGGTTTAGAGTTACCAGCACGCAGCGCATTGTGTAAAATGGCGACATTTTGGCCGCAAAAGCTTTAACAGGTACTCCAATCGTGATCTATCCAAGCACCAATTACTAATTCTAACTCCAATAAACTACTAACTCTAACTCTGCCGCTGTCCTATCCCAAACGGTCCTAAAGGGTCGTCGGAATCAAGAAGCCAGTCAGGGTAACAATCCACAAAACGTTTGGGCATTACTCTCATACTAAAGTAATTAAATGACAAAGGGCACACAAAGCGGGCTCCTTTTATTCAAAAATTCATGGGTAAACTCAAAACTTGACCCCAAAACTGTCAGTGAAACATAATTAATTCCACGATTGGTCTAAAGCAGTAATGATATTCCTCGTGAGTGGCTAAAACGAGTGCCGTGTCGACAAAATCTGTTATCACCTCGATCAAAGGGCAGCTTTTCTGGAGCTCCCGTTAACCCTATTTGGCCCGGGCCCCCCCCGGGGGGGGGGGGGGGAGGGGGGTGTCATTTTAGAGATGTTTTCTAATTCATCTGTAACTTTGACTCAGGTTGGTTGGGAAAACCTAGATTTTGTCACTTTTTCTAAAATTTATTGGGCTATCCAATGGAACAACGCCATTTACATAGTTTATGTTAGTCTTTTCGTGCTGTGGTCCCATTCTGGCACCGATCTCCAGTATTTTCGTGCGAAAATTTTCAAAAGTTTTTATGGTTCAATAAAATTAATTTATTTGCCGTATATGTCGGTTTTTTGGACACTGATCACGATTATAGAACTCAAATATAACATTCGAGAAAATTTTTTGGGAATTTTGAATGTGTGCCCTCTTGGGCACGAAAAAAACAAGTAGTGCAAACATTATAATGAAAAATCACCACAACATCAAATTGATTTAATTTTATGACCATAATAGGTTTTTTTAGGATGCTGAAAACGAATAAGACACTGAAAAATATCGTGCATTTGTCGTTGAGCAGCAAGCGACGCGAGGTAGATTGCAGTCCCGCCTTTCAACGCTAATCAAGCCTAAGTGTGTCAGTTTAGTGTATTTTACGTGTCATGTTTAATAAGTTCTGGGATTTCTATTAATTATGTTTCCAAGAGATTTAGAATTAATGTTATTAAATTTATTTATCAAGTCATAGTTCTTTATTTATCTTTGTTTCCAATACACTCCCCGCTCGGCTTTAGCCGTATGGACTCAGACTCTTTCATGGCTAGCCTTGAATCAATCTGTACTGGGTTGGAGGAGTACTATCGCACTTATTGGTCGATTATAAAAGTGTGATTTCGGATTTCCATTGTCATCCACTTGTATAATCTTGATAATAGCGGAGCGAACATGTCCATCTGTATTGTGTTTTACATTAACTATGCGGCCAATGGTTCCATCTAGCATTCTTGTCTCGTAGGATAACCACATCGCCTACGTCAAAATCTCGTTTGGTGATGCACCACTTTGGTCGAGATTGGAGAGTTTGTAGATAAGATTTACGCCACCGTGACCAGAATTGGTCAACCAAATATTGTACCTTCCTCCATCGCCTTTTACCATAGGAGAATAATTCTGATTTGGGAAAACTCTCTATGGGTATTGTCGAATCTGTTGACTTTAACGTCAGAAGCATTGATCGTGTGAGTGGCAGAGGGTCATTCGGGTCACTAGATACTTCTTCCACTTGTGTTGAATTGACTATCGCTGCGGCTTGTACTAGGAATGTTTGAAGTTCATCTCTTGATAATGTGCGTCCAGTCAGTAGAAGAGTTGCATCAATAATGCGTCGGATTGAACCTATCTTCCGCTCCCAAGATCCAATGTGGATTGAAACCACATTCAATGCCACATGAATCTAGTTCTGCCTGTAGGGCTTGCCAGTCTATATCTTCTACATCAAGGTTATGAGATCCAGTAAAATTAGAACCTTGATCACTGCATACAAGCTTACATTGTCCACGTACAGCTATAAATCTGAATAGGGCATTTCTGAAAGCTGAAGTATCCATAGAGGAGATCATTTCAATATGAACAGCATGTGATGCAAGACAAGTGAAGAGGAGGGCCCAAACTTTATGTAGTCCTGAGAGTAGTGCGAGTAGTGCGAACATCGTTGACAAACCAATGTCCAAAGACATTCATGCCTGAGTTTGATAATGGGGGAAGCTCGTCAACACGATTGTGGGGAAGATCAGCCATTTTTGGATTCCTAGTTTTCCTCTTAGCTGTTGACAGAATACACAATTTTTAAAAATTATCGGATGAGTTGATGTCCCCCTTCTAAGTGAAATCCTGCTTCTCTTATTGAGCCGTGTGTGGGTTATATGTCGACTGTGATGTCCAGTAAGACGATGATAATGATTGATATCACTAAGGATATCGGATGGTTCTTTGGTATGAGTATGGCGTGCCTTGATTCAAAATACATGTCTGCTTGACTAAGTCTCCCACCTACATGTAAAATTCCATCATTTGAAAAATACGGGGCAAGAGATGAAAATAAATGTGATACAGGAAGCACATTGCCTGACCGTAGACATCTTATGGTTTCTATATATGTTGATTGTTGAACATCTCTGATGAGTATGTTTGTGATCGACATATGAGTTAGAGTGGAGTTTGGGAAGGTCCTCTAACTGTAAGATTATGAGTGAACAAAGATACTAGTCTAACAATCCTAATTACTTTACTCCAGTTGTTTACACGATTGAGACAATCTGCAAAAACGCCAGAGGTTTCGTTTGTATTGACCTTGAGAACTTTTAGGTCTGACACACTTTCTAGTGTCTCTAGAAGGTCTAGTGATGACAAATCTGGTTGACTATACGATTCTGATTCATTATTTGTTTCTTTGAAGAATGCAGGTCCATTAAACCAATCTGATGAGATAAGATAGTCTACATTGTATGCCAGTCGAGATGCTATATCGCCTGGATTGGTATGTGTAGAGATGTAATACCATTGCATTTGTTTCGAGAGGTTTTGAATTATCTGAGCACGCCTCGAGATGTAACGATCGAAACGTTGTGTCTCATTATAGATATATCCCAAAGTAACCTTGCTGTCAGAATGATACTTAATAGAGTCCTGTTTACGCTGTAGTGTCTCGTATACATTATATGTGGCAAGAGTTCCTTCAACAGCAGCAAATAACTCTAACCTGGGAATTGATGTGGTAGAATGAGGTGCTACTTTAGAATTTGCACTCACTATAGCAATGGCAATCTTGCCCTGTAAATTTGTAGATCTCATGTAAATGACATAACCAATTGCAAATTGTGAGGCATCAACAAATGTATGTAATTCTATAGAATTTACTTCACTGAATCCAACTTGTTGGAAACCACGAGATAAACTTACTTTCTTTAGATTCTCTAAAGACTTTAACCATTTCCCCCACTGAGGTCGAAATGACTGTGGAAGTTCGTCATCCCATCCAATATGTTCTAAATCAGGTGGACAATCAGCAGCTCGAGGAATGACCATCCTTTAAAACAGTCGACCGGATAAAATGATTGGACTAACGATGCCAATTGGATCAAAAATTGAGTTTATTGCTGACAGAATTCCATGACGAGTGAAGGGACATTGGGGGATGTCTATCAGCACTTTTGGGTGACATCCCATGCAACTCCGAGAGAACGATGTGCATTTGTTGCATCTGGTTCAAACTCCAGTTCCCTTGCTGTTTCATTTAATTCGGATGTGGGAAAGGCCTTGAGAACTTTTGGATCACTACAAGTTAATTTATGTAGTCGTATGTTACAGTTCTTTAAGACATCTCTAGCTCATTTTATTATGTTAATACACTCTTCAGTGGAGTCAGCAGTACCGAGACCATCATCTACATAAAAGTGGATCTCAATGTAATTTATAACTTCTACTTGAGGTGGAGGATAACACAGCTTTATTGTATATCGTAAACGTATTATTGCTATGGTGGGGCTTGATCGGTTTCCAAATATATGTACTGTGCCTCGATATGGTACTTGTGGTTCTGTAGGTTTGTTATTTCGAAACCAGAAAAATCGTAGGTAATCTTGTTGTGACTTTTCCACTTTGAAACAGTGAAACATGGCTTCTACTGTATGTCTCCCATAAAGCCTATTTCCCCTTCGCGGAATCAAGTAATACGTCCCGAAGTCGATTGTTCTGTTCGTGTCCGGGTAGGAGACATGCATTTAGGCTTGTTCCATGGTAGGAGGCTGTGCTATCAAAAAATATTCTGACTTTATCCTTTTTGACATGGCTGACGGTAAATATAGGAATGCACCATACCTTATTGTAATTATCAGGCATTACTTAATCAGACTTTCGAAAAGGCAGAGGGATTTCAATATGACCTGTTTGTGTAACAGTGATGTGGTTAAAAATGCATTGATTAAAAAGTATATCTGATATATCTTTATCAACTGAGTTTCCTTGTAAGTCATCATCTGGAATTTGCACGAAACAGTTCTTTCGAATATCATTTTCCAAAGACTCCAATGTATCATGAGATCGACTTGAAGGATTGTCAAATGTAAGAGATGAAGTTAAATTAAATGATTATGCCTACAATCATCATTGTTTGTTTTCAAGTTTCTAGCCTTTAACCCTATTAAACCCGGGGGGGGGGGGGGGGGGGGAGTCAATATGACCCACCCCCGTGGTTTTTTTTATTATAATTCTGAAACAAAAGTAGTCATCTGACATTTTATGACTTTTCCTAAAAATCTATTGTCTACCTAGTAGTGAAAACCGTTTTCAAAAATATTGGGTAGTTTTTGAGTTATAGCACCATTTTTTTAACCCTACTTTTGGCACTTTTTTTGAGACGTTTTTTGTTATTTTTGTTATTACATTTCATTAAATATGAATTGTAACATCTCTATTTTTGATTTACACCGGTTTTTTGGTGTTAGCAATTGGATAGAATTCATATAAATTAATTTAGAAATTTCAAACTTGTTTTTTTTCGACGGGAGCCAAATTTTGGTGCCAGCACCAAATTTTGAAATATGTAAATTTTGTAAATTGATTGTTTGAAACTTTTTTTTTACGCAATTGGGGTTTTTTGAGGTTCTGGTTTCGATGGAATATATACGATTTGGGCCAAGTGTATCAAACTTTTATTTTTCGGCGCTGTGTGCAAATTTTGGTGCTAGCACGAAATTTTGAAAATCCATTCAATAGATAAAATTGCTTGTGACAATTTATTTCTTGCCTTTTAGAGGTTTATGGCTGTTCTGAATTCAATGGAATATATATTTATCGAACTAGACATTTCAAACTTGTATTTTTCGGAAGTGGGTGCAAAATGTGGGTGCAAAAAATTTCAATTGATTGTGTCACCTTGTTTCTTGCGTTATACGGGTTTGTGAGGGTTCTGAATTCAATGGTATCAGTAAAAATTTCATAAGAGTTTTCAAACTTGTATTTTTAGCCGGTGGGTGAAAATTGTTGTGCCAGCACCAAATTTTGGAAAATAAGCAAATTGATCAGTAGATAGTTTCTTCTCGTTTCTTGCATTATACGGATTTATGAGGGTCCTGAATCCGATGGAATCAATAAAAACAGCACTGGACATCGCAAACTTGTACTTTTTGCTGATGGGTACGAAATTTGGTGCTAGCACGAAAATTTGCCAAACTACGCCGAAAAATACAAGTAGCAATGATCTGGCATATTAGAAATGTATTCCATTAGAATCAGCGCCCTAGAAAACCGGAGAATGTGAATTTATAGCATCGTATAAGTGAATTAAAAATTTTGTGTTCTAACTGAAAAGTGCTGGTTACTTGTTTTTTTCATTTTTTTCCTACGTACAGTAGAGAGGACTAAACAGCCATTTAGAGTAATCATATAATTTTTATATATTTTCCAATGTATTTTGCTCCCCAGAAAACCTGTATTGAAAAACAATTAGCCGAAAAATGTAACTTTCAAATTTTGTGAAAATTGTGCACTACTTGTAATTTTGGTGCTGCAATATAACCACCCCAGTACATTTTTTCGAAAATTTTTTTTTCGGTCGGATCCAGACTAGTGATACCTACGTACAAACAAAAAATCAGACGTTTTCGTTAATATTTGTAGATTTTAGAGGGGGGGGGGGGGGGGGGGGGGAGGGGTCAATATGACCCCCCCCCCCCCCCGGTATTTGTACAGCATTTTATAGCCCGGTACTAATAGGGTTAAAGGCTAGTTTTTTCCCCGGTCAAAAAACACTAAATCTGCTCCATACAAGTAAAAGGGCCCACTATGACTACACCATCTCAGCTAAGGAAAATCTTTCTTAGCGAAAGTAGTTGATTTTCCTTAGCTTCGTGGATCACTAAGGAAAATCTTTCTTAGCGAAAGTAGTTGATTTTCCTTAGCTTCGTGGATCAGAGTCTTTTTAGATCAAAGATGGGGCAACAAACCAATCAGCCGAAATTTTGTGATAATAATTCTGCACGGCTAGGCGGCGCTGCTAATTTATGCTAATTTTTTAGGTATTTATAAATAGAATTAAATTTTATTATCAAAAAATTTCAAAAAGTTGTCTGATACTTTTATGCAGGGTGGCTTTGTAGACACCCACAGAAATTTTCAGACTAATTGCTCGACAATTGTAGAAGTAGTAGGGTTTTGAAGTTGACAATTTCATAAAAAAAATATTTGGAGATAATCGACTTTTCATTATACATAGTAAAAGTAATTTCAATAGGTCTCCCAAAATGGAAATTGTTATAACATGAAAACTAAAAGAGCTATTAAATAGCGGTTTTCAGATTTGGAAACACCATTTAATCATGCATTATAATAGATCATAAAAATGTTTTCGACAGATTTGAACCAAAATGGTGTACCATTGGTTACCAAAATGGTTAACGCAGTAACAGGGCCCAACGGTTAGCAAAGAATGTTATATCATTGTACCAGTTAACTGTGATTGAATTTCTATTGATAAACTTTATTGGTAGTAGTGTTCCTCTTCCGAATTAGTTTATCTTCAATTCAACTGAATATTGACTTTACTAGCCGTAGTATGAATAATATATGGTTTCGATATAATTATTTGTTGTGGCAAATAATTATACCATAAACTTCATATATTATTTGAATCTTGGAGAAGTACTGTAAGTATGAATTGAATTTGAAACCTACAGTAAGCAGGCTCCAAAACTCAACTACACTCATAAATTATACTGGCTTGTCTGTCGTCCGTGGACTGGGGTACTGGAATACTGCAAATGCAGAGAATTCAATGTTTATTGTTTTGGTTCCGCAACACGCCTCTGTAACCTGCTCCTTTACTAACCTGCTTATTTAATTTGGAATTTTATCGATCGGCGGACCAAATACCAGGATATGGCCATAAAAATAAAGAAATATAGTAAACCTTGTAATAAAATTGATTGAATATGTGACTCTATTGGGATAAATACAGTATATTGGGATACCTTATTCTCTTTTAACACATGTGTCACAGTCACATATGGCATTGGATATTAGAAAATACAATGATTTATTGCTATTAAATCTCTTTCCGTCTGTAGATCAGTATATTATGCAGTTTCCTTCATGGCACATTACGTTTTTGTACACTAAATATAGTAATCTACAGTACACACTACGAAATCCCAGCGCAGAAATCGATTGAAAGGAGCTGTCGGTCTCACCACAGAAGTCGGATAGACAGACCCGAGAGAGTCGGTCTCACCACAGAAGACAAACACATTTCTGAGAGTGACGAACTTATTGTGCCGGTATAGTACAGTGTACACGTTCGTGGGGCCTTTGCGCAGCACGGGAGTCTAACCCGAGAACGGTGAACCCGGTGTTCCCGAATCTTTTTTCTGTTTGCTCTACTATTTATTAACTTGTCGACTTGTTCCTTTTAAACATTGCTCATTTTTCTTTTTTTTCTTTCGTAATACCATAATTACAGCTAAGCTACTGCTACGTTTCTGTCAATTCGCCCCCTAGCGGCAGACATGGGAACTATACAATTCTGTCAGTGTGTATAATTTCTAATTAGGCAATGTTCATAGGACACTACTACCAAATTACAGATTAATATGATGGTTGGTACTATAATTACAGCTACCTTCTACGTTTCTGACAATTCACCGCCTAGCGGTAGACAGAGGAACTATAGCAGTGTGTGTGTGTACAATTTCGAATCCTTTGACAGACCTCATGTTTATCAAGTAGTTTGGTTTAAGTTCATCAATGATTGACCGACTTATTTCGGCTTTTAAAAAAAAGTCAGAAACTACCGGTCTGTCTGATTTTTTTTTTTACCAAACTTCATATTATTTCTAAACTTTTGAAGGACTACATACTTACCTATAGATACATATGTACCAAGTTTGCTTTTATTTTATCGGAATGACCGAATTATTTGCGATCAAAAAATGGTCGTAGACAACAGACGACGACGACGACGACAGACAACTCGTTAATGGCACCCATATGCTAAGGCTCTCTTACTTCGTGGCTCGCCCCACACTACTATTGTAAATACAACAATATTGTAAAGTACTACCAGTTTGTGGGCCTACAGTACATAATGTAATGTAAAGTAGGGCATGATAGAAAATATATTAGTACAGGATGAGCCAATGAGTTAGAGACCATCCCATCCAAAATCCACGAAACATACAATTATATTCAGATAGACATAAAGTATAGGCCTACATACATATTTAGTCAGACAACAATAGTTTTAAGTTTTAAACTCTTATACTGTAAACTGTGCAAGAATAAATTAATTCAGAAATTAAACTCATTAAAATGAAAATCTAACAAGATAGCAAAGCCCAAAGCGATTTAAGGGTGCCACACCATTTTTCTGGCAAATCAATCCTAGTTCACCCTAAATGACACGTTTTGGTTTTCGTTGTAATTTGGATTGAAATTACGTAAAATATGCTTTTAATCCAAAATTGTAACATTACTCAATGCCGTTAATATTGACAGCGAGTTGTTATTTAGTACTTTACAACTTTAGAGGACATTACAGTATTGTATTGGCCTGTACATTTATTACTGTATTGGTGTATTATTATGTGGTAATGTCCCAACAGAGCAAGTTTACAGTCACGCCGTCATGGTTACCACATAAACAATAGTTGGTATTTTGTTATTAATTGCCTGACAGCCAGATATAGGCCAACTGCATTACCTACCGGTAGCTATTAATAACCAGTAGAAGCTATAAACTAATAACATGGCTCCAATCGCCACCATAAATAAAAGCTAACTATTTTATAACATAATTTATGTAATTTTTACATTTATTTATACTGAAATTAATTTAATTTGTAAAGTAGCACTTAACAGTGTGATGATCCGAGTGGCTTTGTTACACGAACGAACGTTAGTGAGTGAGTGAAAATAAAGCCACGAGGATCATAACACTTTAAAGTACTTTGCAACAAGTATATATGTAGTTTTATTCCAAAATTTTAACATTACGAAATGATTGTACATATACATTATACGTGATAGAAACTGCACAAACTATATTAGTTGTTGTATAAATAATTGTAAAAATGACATATATTATGTTATAAATAAGTTAGCTTATATTTATCGCATTTGGTAGGCTGCTACCGCAAAGCCGTTGACACTGCATCACTAAAGCAATGCAGTTCTAGATCACGTAGGAAGGTGGTCTGTTGTGGGAAGTAAACAGGCGGTATCAAGGACACCTGTAATTCGGGTAGTTGATCCTCTTCTACTCCCTTATCCGCCATTATAATCAAATATTGGTTATGTTGCCATTCCTACTAGAGGGAGCATAATATATGTTATTTGTGAGGGGACTTAGAGGGTTTCGTCATCCTTTTGGCGCAACCACACTCTAAACCTCCCACCCATAGCCTAAGATCTAAGGTTTCTTGCATTGACAAACTGGCTTATCTAAAAATATGCCGAACAAAAATTATCAAGCATACTGGCCGTGAGTCTAAAATACTCACTTTTTGACCCCAAACCAAATCTACTACCCAGAAAATTATGCAGTCGAGAATTAGTCAAAGTAGAGAGAAGGCAGTCGATGGACACAACTATTGGAACAAAATCATGTTGGTCTTTAGAAGGCTCGCGAGCCTTATGTCCCTCTTTGTTCCCCTTTTTGTCCCCTTCCGACAGTACCCTAGAATCCATCCACTGGAGAATCAATTTTCCAAAAATTTTAATCCAAATGGATTCTCTGGATTTTTGAAAAAATTTGTACAAAATCCGCTTCTATGTGAAACATAAGGGCAACATATATCCCTATGTTCACATATAAAGACAATGGAATTCTACCGCTGTCTTTAGCCAACAGTGTGCAAGTACATGGAAAGGTTATGTGGTGACCACCCTTGTCAGACTCCCATACTTTACTCTGGTAGTGGATCACAAACTGTTGGTGTCAATCCTATATCACCAGACACTCGATGCCACGGACAACATGAAAATCCAGTGTCTGAAGTCGAAACTCAATACCTTCACCTTCACAACAGTTTGGAAGAAAGGGAAGGATCACAGGATTCTGGATGCCTTGTCACATTCCCCGGTCGACGACCAATCTCCCAACGACGTCACCGACGATGGTGAAATGGCAGACTATATGTGCTCGGCCACGGTATATACTGCCGCGTCACTCGAGGTTGACTACGAGTCTACGGAAGGTCAACTGGACCTCCTGCTCCGGTCATTGTCCACAATGGCTCGGGGGTGACCTGGATTATGTCACTCTACATGATACCATCCAATCAGGGTTCCGGCAGAAATCTCACCTGCCGGGAATCCTACCCTACTGGGGAATCCAGGAGGAACTCACAACTGACCACGATCTCGTACTTTATGGACATCAACTTGTAATCCTGCTGACAGACCACCAGGATATATTGATGCGGCTACATGCAGCTCACCAGGGGTTAGAAAAAACTCTTCGTCACGCCCGTCAGACTGTCTACTGGCCCGGACTGACCAATGATGTCAGAACTACGTTAGCTTCCTGCAAACCATGCATCACCCTGCATTCTAGCCTCGCTAAGGAGCCATTCATGTGCAACTGTGGGGCCTCATGACCCTTCGAGGAGATCTCGGGAGATCTCTTTATCCTGAATGGTAATAATTACCTTGCAGTTGCAGACTGATATTCCAGATGGCCCAAAGTATTCGAATTTACCAGCTACCCCACCACCACCGCCTCAACCGCAGACAAAGTACGAGACGTGTTTGTATGGTTTGGCATGCCCCTCCGATTCGGATCGGATGGCGGGCATAGAGCCTCCTCCCCAGAATACACCCAAAGCAACGGCCAAGCGGAGTCAACCGTGAAGGCTCTAAAGGAATTACTTACAAAAATTGGGGGGAAGTTAAACTCTCCAGCATTCCAGGAGTGCCTCATGGAACTCAGTAACTCACCCCTAGTGCATGGGAAATCGCCGGCCCAGATATAGTTCAACCAATCCATACATTCGCGAGTTCCAGCATACAGCCGGACCTTACTCCCTCAACATCAGGCTATTCAAACGGAGCTTGATCAAGCCACACCCATCCTTCATCAATCGCAAATGGCGCATTACAACCATGGAACTAAATCGCTTCCCCCACTCGCAGTTGGAGACCACGTACTGATCCAGGACCCTTCGTCGAAGCGCTGGGACCGCACAGGGGTTGTAGTCGAGTCAGCCAATAACCAAGGTTCCACCATGGTGTAGTGGTTGCATTGAATTCACATCTCCCGTAGGTCGTGGGTTCGATCATTACATGGGCCAGGGCAGTTTTCGTTTTGGCACGAATGCTTTAAAGGGACCAGCCAAGGCGCATCTCTGCCTTGCATCTAAGTGGTAGCTAAATGAGTACTGGAGTTTCCTCTGGGGAGTAAAGTTCTGGGGGGACCGCACTTGAAATAAGTCCTCAGACTTTGTGCGTAATCCCTGGCCTTGCGGCCAAAGAAAATTTACTTT
Source organism: Nemertoderma westbladi (assembly GCA_032718475.1). NCBI lineage: Eukaryota > Metazoa > Xenacoelomorpha > Nemertodermatida > Nemertodermatidae > Nemertoderma > Nemertoderma westbladi. The sequence continues at coordinate 1,727 of JAUCBJ010008612.1, read as the reverse complement.
TTTAACAGGAAATACAAACGTAGAACTCCTTCCTGCTGATGTCTTACAAGGAACCACTGTTACTTACTCCAGGACACCACCAAAGCCTCTCCCAACACTAACACCACTCCGATACCCAAGCACGTTCAATGGGTGGACGAACTCATCAAAAGAGTCTACCAACCTACAATGTCGCATATACCCGACCCTCTTGAGGCTTACGCCTGACCGGCTATAGAGACAAATATAATTCAAGGTCTTATTATCAGTTTGTGGGGCGAGCCACGAAGTGAGTGAGCCTTAGCGTAGTGGTACCATTAATCAACCTGTCGTTCTGTCGTTCTGTCGTTCTGTCGTGTTCAATTTTAAACGTTAATAACTCGGCCAATCTTTGATGAAATCTATCCAAACTTGGTACACATGTTGTTTGGCAAAAGTTTAGAAATTTTCCAAGTAGAATTTCAGTGTGGCCTTCGAGAAGCTAAGATAATAGCAGTTAATTAGTTAATTAAGTTATTACGGTAAAAACACCATTTTCAACCTGCCTTTTAAAGGAAATTAATTGTTTTACAGTATAAGATTTAAATAATTGTAATTAAAAATTATACAGATGTAATCCCCATACGCCATTCTATTATAGTTTTTAATTAGTTCAAGTGATTTGCTTTAATAATTGTGTCTTTAATTGATCTAAAGTAATTAAAACGGCAAAAAAAAATTATTCTCATTAAATACTGCTCATTTATTGGCCAACATGCTGGTACATAGATGGGATGTGTGTGTCATTCCCAGTTGCTGGGAATGATTATTGGTCAAGTCTCTGCTGCTGGCTGGGAGTTGTTGCTAAGACTAACCAGAGAGGAATAGTAATAGACAACCAGTATTGCTATTCCAGCCCAGACAGCATTCTTTAAATTCACTATAAATGTTGTATTGCTATCTCAGGTGAATGACAGATATCATAACATAAATACTATCCATGGCATGGCTGTTGTGTAGGCTTCTGAAATAGTTTATTCCACAATGTATATGTCTGGTTATTTTTTAATTGAATTTTTGCAAAGTAGTAAAATTAATGTTCTTAAAAATAATATTATTATTTTATATGTAACCTAGTCGGATATGCGGTTCTTATGTAAACCTAAAAACAACACAACGTGGGAGGATCCTTCGTGAGGATTCTCCCACACCGGGCGTAGGCGTTCCAACATTAGTATATAGAAAGTGGAGCTTACTCGGGGCGTTTTACAACTTCCTAGGAATTATATTCTCTGAAATTTGCCACGTTTGTAGTTTTTGTTATTCTAAGAATTTTGTACGCTTTTGTTTTTTCAATTTAGTTCCCCAACATTTCCAAATTGGCAACCAAAAGTGGATTTTTGCCCCAATTTGGAAACTTCTAGCACTAATTGGTGAAATTCGGGATGAAGGTGACTGAAATCTTCAAATGTTCTCCGGAGACTTTGTGCGCGGATAAATTTGCAAGTTTCATTAAAAAATTTCGTTTAGCCAAATTTGGCCATTTTGGCCACATTTTAATTTTACCCAAAAATTATCCCAATGGTAAATTTTTACATTGTTTTCTCACTATCACCAAAGCAGCTTGGCCATTTCGATTGAAACTCATACCGAATACATATCCAATACAGTTGTTCATCGGGTCAAAATATTGGCCAAAAATATTAAACAGTATTCCAATAATTCAACTTTTGGCCAATTTTGGGCCAAATTTGGATATTTTTGACAAT
>JAUCBJ010008611.1:0-73876 GCA_032718475.1 Nemertoderma westbladi | reverse complement strand
GGGTCATCCATAAAAGACGTCCGAGCTAGAGGGGGGGGAGGGGGGTCGGCCAAATCCGGACATTTACGGACAGGGGGGGGGGGGGGGGGGGGGGGGTGTAGCAAAATTCGGACGTCTGTTTTTAAATTTTTTATTGTCAACTTTGCAGCCCATATGGCCAAATGTAGTCTAAACTTAACTTTGGGATGGGCAGTGGGCACCTAGGCCCCGCATATTTAAAGTGAAAGTAAACGTTTCAGTTTCAAGTTTCAGAATCTGGGGAGACGGCCAACCTAACCCTTGATGGGTGTACCTGTACACTGTACAGTATACGTGAAGTTTATCATGTATTACAATGTATTAAGCCCGTACCGTAACGCTATACTATACTAGCTAATAAGTAGTTTCAGTTTGATAATGTACTGGTCAGTACTGCGGTCCCCTATTCTTTACTAGTGCCCACTCCCGGCAGGCCTAAGGCTGCACGATAAATAGGCTACCGGTACCGGTAATAACTCCCAGCAATGTCGGAATACAATAAATTTATCGAACTATATAGAAAGTCGCATAGCGAGTTATCTAGAGAGAAGCAATTCCGAAAGGGGCAAGAAGAATGGAACTTGCTCAAAAAAGATAAAGCGGCCCTGTTGGCCAAGAAATCACAATTACAAGAATTGGTACACCGCCAATCAGCCGCGAAGATAAATGCATGGCATATGTTCCAAACTTATTCGATTGGCGCCACAGAATCCAGCGCATGTGGTGCTGCAGAATCCGCAGAGACAGGTCAACCTGCCTCTGCCATACGAGGTGCATTCGTGTATTTGTTTTCTGTTTTATTTTCTAAAATTCGGACGTCCGAATAGGGGGGAGGGGGGGGGGGGGGGGGTCAAAAACCGGACATTCGCGGACAGGGGGGAGGGGGGGGTCCAAAAATTCGGGATTTTCTCGGACGTCTTTTATGGATGACCCCAAAGGTCTAAAGAGTATGATACAGGGTAGACTAACAATACAAAAATGGGATCGGAATGTGTAATCCATTGATTGTTGAATTTGAATTTCCCTCCAGTACGCTACCAGCACAGCATGAGGCAACCTGGAGTTATTTGATTGGCTTAAAAAGATTTCAAGCTATTCGTCACTCGTATTTATAAAAATCGATTTGCAAATTCTAAAAAAGATTTCAAGCTATTCTTCACTAATATTTGCTAAAAACCGATTTGCAAATCCTAAAAAAGATTTCAAGCTATTCGTCACTCGTATTTACTAAAAACCGATTTGCAAATCCTAAAAAAGATTTCAAGCTATTATGAAGCTGTGATTGGCTATTTTTAGTTGCTATTAAACTGATTTGCAAATCGAGAAAAAAAAATCAAATTGGCCTAAATCAGCCACCGTACCATCTCCACTTGGTGAAAACTCAAATATGCAAATATGAGTTTTGCGATTGTTAGTTCTGGGAATTATTGATGAAATCTATTCTGACTTGGTGTAAACTCATATATGAGTTACAGTTAAACTGGTCTGACTTGGTTCCAACTCACATGAGTTTCGGCTATACTATTGTTTATCAGCTGTCAGGAAGGAAGCATTGGTTTACTGTATATGTCGACGACAATAGGCCCATTGTATTGGGCTGTTGATAAGCTTTGTAACAGTAGTTGAATCAGATCCAGACGATCACTATACATGCTAAACTACGCGGTAGTAAAGTGTGGGAAAATTGTAAAATTTCAACTAATGGCCGTTCCATTATTATAAGTCACAGAGACAAACTATAACCACCAGGTTGAAGGTGAGTTTCTCCTCTTTCGGGTGATATTAACGGCCTCTGAAGTTGATAATTACGCAGTCTATCGCTAATTTAATGTTTTGAACTAATTCGCAGTTATTTTTATTTATTAATTTTTATATTTATTTATTATTTTATTTATTTTTATCTATTATTATACATCTGTGCACCATACAATGTTTCGAAGTCTACCAAACGAGAAGGAACTTCTGGGCAGAATCAGAATTAGATGTTGAAATGAGTGACAATGAATAACTGATCGGATGAAAATTACATGTTTACTGGTATGGCAATGTTTGGCATAATATAGTCCTATGTGCGGATATGTTAATATTAATTATAATATACTTGTATAAACTAGATAAACAACTTTATTATACTTATTGTTTGTGCCACTTCCAGAAAGTTAGCAATAATTTTCAAGTCATTCCTTTTATGTATTCCAAACTGATATAATTCCGCATTCAATTCATAACTTTATAAAAAAATGTTTAAACTTTACAAAGTAGAAGAGAAACTCTCACCAAGGAGGAATAGCAGAAAAATATAATCTCTACAAAGTCAGGACGATTGCTCATAAACTCATATTGGAGTTTTCACCATATCAGACACATCCAATAAAAAAATCCCCACCAAGTGGAATTGGAACTGCCAAAACTCATATATGAGTTTTCACAAGTTTAAAGGTTTAAGCGTTAAGTATGTGGGATACAGTTACATTAAACTTGATATGGTAGGAAGAGATGGCTCCACTCCAATAAGAACCTACCTTCGCTACATCCACTCCAGTCATGGCGTGTACCATAGCCGGTATCTTCTGTACTACATCAAGTATTTCCCCTGTAAGTTTAGATGCACCAATTTCTCCTTGACCCGAGCTCACCATGGTTATCTTCTTGGCTTGCGACATCGGCGCGGAAACCTCAGCAACAATCTGCCCAACAAATATTAAATATTATTGAATAAAAAGCAAAATAATAAAAAAATAATAATTAACACAAAAAATTAATTAATATTAAATTCGCTTACGAACGTAAGGTATGGTTGTTTTGTTTCTCAATGTTTTTTTCTCAATATCGAATTGTCCATAAACCATGTATTTTATATCCAATATCTGATTTATTTATCCTAAAAGTGCGACCAATCAGATATTGAGAAGTAAAAAACATTGAGAAAAAAAACATTGATATGAATACTAAATGTATGCCCTAGTAAGGATATGCATTATTTACAGCACAGTCGGGACCGTAATCAACTATACACCAACCTTTGGTAGAACTTCCAGGACCATGTCAACCATGGCAGCGTCTTTGTACTCCTTCCAGGCATCAGCCTTCTTCGACATCTGTTCGGCCTCTGCTTTAGCTTTGGCTTCAATCGCAAAGGCCTCCGCGTCCCCCTTTACTTTAATGGCTTCAGCATTGGCCTCGGCTTCAAGAATTACTTTATTTCTATACAAATATAAACATAAACAAGGTTATAATCGTTATTTTATAAAAGTATTAAATAGATTTAAATTGTTTTATATCCATTAATTTATACTTTAAGCCTCATCCAGCCGCTCTAGTTTAAATGACTTACCTTTGAGCCTCATCCAGCCGCTCTAGTTTAAATTACTTACCTTTGAGCCTCAGCCAACCGCTCTAGTTTAAATTACTTACCTTTGAGCCTCAGCCAACCGCTCTAGTTTAAATGACTTACCTTTGAGCCTCAGCCAACCGCTCTAGTTTAAACGACTTACCTTTGAGCCTCAGCCAACCGCTCTAGTTTAAATGACTTACCTTTGAGCCTCAGCCAACCGCTCTAGTTTAAACGACTTACCTTTGAGCCTCAGCCAACCGCTCTAGTTTAAATGACTTACCTTTGAGCCTCAGCCAACCGCTCTAGTTTAAATGACTTACCTTTGAGCCTCAGCCAACCGCTCTAGTTTAAACGACTTACCTTTGAGCCTCAGCCAACCGCTCTAGTTTAAATGACTTACCTTTGAGCCTCAGCCAACCGCTCTAGTTTAAATGACTTACCTTTGAGCCTCAGCCAACCGCTCTAGTTTAAATGACTTACCTTTGAGCCTCAGCCAACCGCTCTAGTTTAAACGACTTACCTTTGAGCCTCAGCCAACCGCTCTAGTTTAAATGACTTACCTTTGAGCCTCAGCCAACCGCTCTAGTTTAAACGACTTACCTTTGAGCCTCAGCCAACCGCTCTAGTTTAAATGACTTACCTTTGAGCCTCAGCCAACCGCTCTAGTTTAAATGACTTACCTTTGAGCCTCAGCCAACCGCTCTAGTTTAAATGACTTACCTTTGAGCCTCAGCCAACCGCTCTAGTTTAAATGACTTACCTTTGAGCCTCAGCCAACCGCTCTAGTTTAAATGACTTACCTTTGAGCCTCAGCCAACCGCTCTAGTTTAAACGACTTACATTTGAGCCTCAGCCAACCGCTCTAGTTTAAATGACTTACCTTTGAGCCTCAGCCAACCGCTCTAGTTTAAATGACTTACCTTTGAGCCTCAGCCAACCGCTCTAGTTTAAATGACTTACCTTTGAGCCTCAGCCAACCGCTCTAGTTTAAACGACTTACATTTGAGCCTCAGCCAACCGCTCTAGTTTAAATGACTTACCTTTGAGCCTCAGCCAACCGCTCTAGTTTAAACGACTTACATTTGAGCCTCAGCCAACCGCTCTAGTTTAAATGACTTACCTTTGAGCCTCAGCCAACCGCTCTAGTTTAAATGACTTACCTTTGAGCCTCAGCCAACCGCTCTAGTTTAAATGACTTACCTTTGAGCCTCAGCCAACCGCTCTAGTTTAAATGACTTACCTTTGAGCCTCAGCCAACCGCTCTAGTTTAAACGAGTTACCTTTGAGCCTCAGCCAACCGCTCTAGTTTAAATGACTTACCGTTGAGCCTCAGCCAACCGCTCTAGTTTAAACGACTTACCTTTGAGCCTCAGCCAACCGCTCTAGTTTAAATGACTTACCTTTGAGCCTCAGCCAACTGCTCTAGTTTAAATGACTTACCTTTGAGCCCCAGCCAACCGCTCTAGTTTAAATGACTTACCTTTGAGCCTCAGCCAACCGCTCTAGTTTAAATGACTTACCTTTGAGCCTCAGCCAACCGCTCTAGTTTAAACGACTTACATTTGAGCCTCAGCCAACCGCTCTAGTTTAAATGACTTACCTTTGAGCCTCAGCCAACCGCTCTAGTTTAAATGACTTACCTTTGAGCCTCAGCCAACCGCTCTAGTTTAAACGACTTACCTTTGAGCCTCAGCCAACCGCTCTAGTTTAAATGACTTACCTTTGAGCCTCAGCCAACCGCTCTAGTTTAAACGACTTACCTTTGAGCCTCAGCCAACCGCTCTAGTTTAAATGACTTACCTTTGAGCCTCAGCCAACCGCTCTAGTTTAAATGACTTACCTTTGAGCCTCAGCCAACCGCTCTAGTTTAAATGACTTACCTTTGAGCCTCAGCCAACCGCTCTAGTTTAAATGACTTACCTTTGAGCCTCAGCCAACCGCTCTAGTTTAAACGAGTTACCTTTGAGCCTCAGCCAACCGCTCTAGTTTAAATGACTTACCGTTGAGCCTCAGCCAACCGCTCTAGTTTAAACGACTTACCTTTGAGCCTCAGCCAACCGCTCTAGTTTAAATGACTTACCTTTGAGCCTCAGCCAACTGCTCTAGTTTAAATGACTTACCTTTGAGCCCCAGCCAACCGCTCTAGTTTAAATGACTTACCTTTGAGCCTCAGCCAACCGCTCTAGTTTAAATGACTTACCTTTGAGCCTCAGCCAACCGCTCTAGTTTAAATGACTTACCTTTGAGCCTCAGCCAACCGCTCTAGTTTAAACGACTTACCTTTGAGCCTCAGCCAACCGCTCTAGTTTAAATGACTTACCTTTGAGCCTCAGCCAACCGCTCTAGTTTAAATGACTTACCTTTGAGCCTCAGCCAACCGCTCTTGTTTAAATGACTTACCGTTGGGCCTCAGCCAACCGCTCTAGTTTAAATGACTTAACTTTGAGCCTCAGCCAACCGCTCTAGTTTAAACGACTTACCTTTGAGCCTCAGCCAACCGCTCTAGTTTAAATGACTTACCTTTGAGCCCCAGCCAACCGCTCTAGTTTAAATGACTTACCTTTGAGCCCCAGCCAACCGCTCTAGTTTAAATGACTTACCTTTGAGCCCCAGCCAACCGCTCTAGTTTAAATGACTTACCTTTGAGCCCCAGCCAACCGCTCTAGTTTAAATGACTTACCTTTGAGCCTCAGCCAACCGCTCTAGTTTAAATGACTTACCTTTGAGCCTCAGCCAACCGCTCTAGTTTAAATGACTTACCTTTGAGCCTCAGCCAACCGCTCTAGTTTAAATGACTTACCTTTGAGCCTCAGCCAACCGCTCTAGTTTAAATGACTTAACTTTGAGCCTCAGCCAACCGCTCTAGTTTAAACTTCGGAAATAGACTCCCTCGATGATCGAAAAGCAGCCGGACCTGATGGAGTCGGATCTGCCGTTTTAAAGTTTCTCTCATATCAGTGGATTTTATTATTATTACATATATTTAATGTTATTTTTAGCAGCGGAACTTTCCCCACAATGTGGTGTTTTAGTAAACTCGTAGCGATATTTAAGCGAGGATCACGTTCAGCATGTACTAACTACCGAGGTATACGAGTTATAAACACTTTATTAAAGGTGTTTGACGGAATTTTAGCGAAGCGTCTAATAAAATGGGCGAAACCTTACTGCGAACAAGCAGGGGCACAACGCTCTCGTTCTTGTATTGAACATATACTAACACTAAGACTATTAATAGATTATACCTTTTTTATGAAGGAAAAACTATTCCTAGTATTTATCGACTTTAGCTCTGCTTATGATAATGTCCCCAGATCAAAATTGTTTTCCGTGCTGAAACGCATGGGGTGTGGTAGAATTATGCTTCGTATTTTGATTGCTATGTATTCTAGAACATCTAGTTTTCTGGGAGATAGTGTCATTCGGTCAGATACGGGTGTTCTACAAGGGTCCCCGAGCAGCTGCTTTCTTTTCGCCATATTTTTGAACCCCCTTATAGCCCTACTACGGCGCTGTCTACCAGACAGTTTTTTAAAGTGGCTCCACATCCTCATTTTGATGGACGATTCAGTAATCATTGCAACAACACGGGAACGAGCTATTGAAAAACTGAAAATTCTGTTGGGTTATTGTGCTGAGTATGGTATGATAATAAATATTAAAAAAACAAAATTTATGGCTGTTGGAAGGTGTACTTTATCGGACAGGACGGATATCTGTATTATATCACCGGACAATGAGACATTAATCGTTAAAAATTGTGACTGTTATGTGTACCTGGGGGCTCCCATAACACAGGACGGTAAGTTGGAAACCGTGTATAATATTCATTTGACCGAAAAATCGAAGCAAATAACCAAATTCTATGGTTTCCTTGATAAACACAACTTTATGCCAGTATGGTTGAAATTATATGTATTTAGAGCCGCAATAATTTCCAGTTTGTTTTACAGCTGCGAAACCTGGCTTGGGAGTCAGCCTATTGAGATATACTCAAAATATTGCAAGATGTTGTGCAGTACAATAGGGGTTCGTCCAAACACAGTGCGTGAAACACTATTCACTGAAACTGGCGAACCAAATCCGAAATCTCTAGTCGAGCACAAACAGCGAAAATTCCTGATAGGAATTCTAGCTAAACCAGATTTACATGAACCTCTAATTATGGTGCTTGATATGTGCAGGCAGTCCGGGACTAGAATGGCCAAGACGATAGACAAGATCGTTGCAGACGACCGGAATCCTTTGCAAGCCGGGCGTACGACTATAAAAACCACAATCGCAAGCGCAACTTCCACGCGAATGTCAATATATCGTGAGGTGAACCCGAACCTAGACAAACCGTCAGTCTACAGCTCAGGGTCCATTGTAGATGAGAAATTGAGAATCAGCTGGTCCCGCTTTCGCTTGACGTCTACAAACCTGGCCGTAGAGCGTGGACGATGGAGCCGTACCGACCGAAACTCGCGAATTTGTGCTTGCGGGGATACCCAGACCGAGCTACACATTCTGGAAGATTGTCCTCTTCTAAAGAACGATCGGGATTCCCTTCACCCATTCCGCATAACGTCTCTCAATGACTTGCAAAACCCTCACACAATAGGCTTAGTACACCGCGCACTATGTGTGCTCGAAGGCCATATTGGCTAATAAGCCAATAAGGTTCTCATATTTATTTATTTAGTTGTATCCATGTATATTTAGTTATTTAATTATTTATTCTAATCAATGTATCGTACTGTAATGTCTGTTTAACGTTAATTATTGAACCATTCGGTAGTGAATTGCAAATTGTTCAGTGGCTCGCCGAACTTCGTGGCCCGCCCAACATTGCTTTGCTCATTGTTTTTGAAACGATTAATATTACTGTAACGCTCTGTTTGTATATATTTCATACCTATCTGTAAATTTCGCGTATATAGTGTAGTACATGTAGACAATCTATTTAAAATCTTGATATCCATTTGAAATTGTATATATTTATATTTATATCTATATATGTCAGAAAGTTATTTATTCTAATTTGGCTGTACTATTAGTATTCTAATACTACAATGTATTGTATGTATGTTAATTTAAGATAGATCAATGCGGTGGACAGTGTATATATTAACCAGACAATGTAACGGTACCTTCATATATTTTGTGTTCTTGCGGTGCGTCTTTATATGTTGTTACATATACAATGTCAATAAATATCTAATCTAATCTAATCTAAATGACTTACCTTTGAGCCTCAGCCAACCGCTCTAGTTTAAATGACTTACCTTTGAGCCTCAGCCAACCGCTCTAGTTTAAATGACTTACCTTTGAGCCTCAGCCAACCGCTCTAGTTTAAATGACTTACCTTTGAGCCTCAGCCAACCGCTCTAGTTTAAACGACTTACCTTTGAGCCTCAGCCAACCGCTCTAGTTTAAATGACTTACCTTTGAGCCTCAGCCAACCGCTCTAGTTTAAACGAGTTACCTTTGAGCCTCAGCCAACCGCTCTAGTTTAAATGACTTACCTTTGAGCCTCAGCCAACCGCTCTTGTTTAAATGACTTACCGTTGGGCCTCAGCCAACCGCTCTAGTTTAAATGACTTACCTTTGAGCCTCAGCCAACCGCTCTAGTTTAAACGACTTAACTTTGAGCCTCAGCCAACCGCTCTAGTTTAAACGACTTACCTTTGAGCCTCAGCCAACCGCTCTAGTTTAAATGACTTACCTTTGAGCCTCAGCCAACCGCTCTAGTTTAAATGACTTACCTTTGAGCCTCAGCCAACCGCTCTAGTTTAAATGACTTACCTTTGAGCCTCAGCCAACCGCTCTAGTTTAAATGACTTACCTTTGAGCCTCAGCCAACCGCTCTAGTTTAAACGACTTACGTTTGAGCCCCAGCCAACCGCTCTAGTTTAAACGACTTACCTTTGAGCCTCAGCCAACCGCTCTAGTTTAAACGACTTACCTTTGAGCCTCAGCCAACCGCTCTAGTTTAAATGACTTACCTTTGAGCCTCAGCCAACCGCTCTAGTTTAAACGACTTACCTTTAAGCCTCAGCCAACCGCTCTAGTTTAAACGACTTGCCTTTGAGCCTCAGCCAGCCACTCTAGTTTAAACGACTTACCTTTGAGCCTCAGCCAGCCGTTCTAGTTTAAATGAATTCCCTTTAAGCCTCAGCCAGTCACTCTAGTTTAAACGACTTACCTTTAAGCCTTAGCCAGCCACTCTAGTTTAAATGACTTACCTTTGAGCCTAAGCCAACCGCTCTAGTTTAAACGACTTACTTTTGAGCCTCAGCCAACCACTCTAGTTTAAACGACTTATCTTTGAGCCTCAGCCAACCGCTCTAGTTTAAATAACTTACCTTTGAGCCTCAGCCAACCGCTCTAGTTTAAACGACTTACTTTTGAGCCTCAGCCAACCGCTCTAGTTTAAACGACTTATCTTTGAGCCTCAGCCAACCGCTCTAGTTTAAATAACTTACCTTTAAGCCTCAGCCAACCGCTCTAGTTTAAACGACTTGCCTTTGAGCCTCAGCCAGCCACTCTAGTTTAAACGACTTACCTTTAAGCCTCAGCCAGCAACTCTAGTTTAAATGACTTACCTTTGAGCCTCAGCCAACCGCTCAAGTTTAAACGACTTACTTTTGAGCCTCAGCCAACCGCTCTAGTTTAAATGACTTACCTTTGAGCCTCAGCCAACCGCTCTAGTTTAAACGACTTACCTTTAAGCCTCAGCCAACCGCTCTAGTTTAAACGACTTGCCTTTGAGCCTCAGCCAGCCACTCTAGTTTAAACGACTTACCTTTGAGCCTCAGCCAGCCGTTCTAGTTTAAATGAATTCCCTTTAAGCCTCAGCCAGTCACTCTAGTTTAAACGACTTACCTTTAAGCCTTAGCCAGCCACTCTAGTTTAAATGACTTACCTTTGAGCCTAAGCCAACCGCTCTAGTTTAAACGACTTACTTTTGAGCCTCAGCCAACCACTCTAGTTTAAACGACTTATCTTTGAGCCTCAGCCAACCGCTCTAGTTTAAATAACTTACCTTTGAGCCTCAGCCAACCGCTCTAGTTTAAACGACTTACCTTTAAGCCTCAGCCAACCGCTCTAGTTTAAACGACTTGCCTTTGAGCCTCAGCCAGCCACTCTAGTTTAAACGACTTACCTTTGAGCCTCAGCCAGCCGTTCTAGTTTAAATGAATTCCCTTTAAGCCTCAGCCAGTCACTCTAGTTTAAACGACTTACTTTTGAGCCTCAGCCAACCGCTCTAGTTTAAACGACTTACCTTTGAGCCTCAGCCAACCGTTCTAGTTTAAATGACTTACCTTTGAGCCTCAGCCAACCGTTTTAGTTTAAACGACTTACCTTTGAGCCTCAGCCAACCGCTCTAGTTTAAACGACTTACCTTTGAGCCTCAGCCAACCGTTCTAGTTTAAACGACTTACCTTTGAGCCTCAGCCAACCGCTCTAGTTTAAACGACTTACTTTTGAGCCTCAGCCAGCCGTTCTAGTTTAAACGACTTACCTTTGAGCCTCAGCTATTCGCTCTAGTTTAAACGACTTACCTTTGAGCCTCAGCCAACCGCTCTAGTTTAAACGACTTACCTTTGAGCCTCAGTCAACCGCTCTAGTTTAAACGACTTACCTTTGAGCCTCAGCCAGCCGTTCCAGTTTAAACTTATCAGCGTCTGCTGGTTTCCTCACTTGCGCTTCTAGTTCCCTCTCCTTTCTCGTTATCTCCTGCTCCTGGACTAGAATCTGTTGGGTCCGCTCAATAACCTTGGGAGTAGAAACAACAATGGTGTTGTAACAGTAAAAACCGATAGCAAATCTTTATAAAATTCATATAGTTGATTCATGTTCTTCGCTACACTCAAGACAAACAGTTATCTTCGCGCAGCACGTGATATAAACTAAGTTTCAGCTCAAAATAATTATTAGCAAAATCTAAGCAGATGTCCCCTAATTGCTTTACCTCAGAGAGGCTGACTGGGTATTTTTAATGGTATTAAATGGGAAATAATTCTAGGATACCTGTAGGGTGTAAGGATATCAAATGCACCATAATAGATGAACATAAAAATATTTACTAAGACAATAAACTAATATGCAAGAGAATAAAAGCTATAACGCTACAATATATTTAGAATATAGGTAGAGGTACTATAAACTGTATAATGAACCTGACAGGATGTGTTTTAGCGCATATCTGAGAAGTATCAGCTCGAACGGATCATAAATGACGAAATAGATCAAGGATTTCATTTTCCCACATTCGCCCTCTAGCGTCAGACTAGAGAACTGCAACGGATAATGGCCACAGCTAATGGTCTAGTACAAATCTGCAATGTTTCAGCTTGAACGGATTTAAAGCAAAGAAATGGGAGGACATGTATGTTTAGACATGTTGCCCTCTAGCGGGGGACTGTTGAACTGATGGTGTCTGAAAGTCACATGTTGTCAATGCCATGCCGCTTCTAGTTCAAATAATATTCGTACCTGAACGATAAATGAACTTATATTATTTATAATTGAATAGCGAATGATTGGCAGCTATTTCGCAGTGGTTAAATATTCGTTCGAAATTATATATTTGAAGTAGAGAAGTACACTTTAATTTGAAGCACAGTTCAAACCAATAGTTCTGAACGTTGAAAGGAAACTTTTCAAAACAATATTAAGCCGTTCAAGGAGTTCGGCAAAGAATTAGTTGAACGGACCATTTTAGAACGAATATCTAAGGTTTACATGATGACGTCGAATGGACGTTTTTTGAGCGGAACAAATCCGATCCTATGAACGTGATTATAGTGAACAATGTTTATGAAGTTATCCACGTTATTATTATTAGAACTATTCTAAACGCGATCTTAACGTTGGTGTGCTACTAGGGGGCCAATTTACTATTATAGCCACTAGGGCGTAAGCCGAATGAATTAATGAATAGATACCACACCCTGGCTGAAGGTGCATCTGGCAGTAGGGCAGTATGGAGCACCTCCATGTTTCACAGTATTCAGAAACAAGGTTTTTTTTTACATCGTAATGCCTGACCGCAGCTGCTAGTTGATGAAGTCCCACACCCGGCCTGCAACCGGAATGGGGGTTCGTCTCCTATGGGCTAGGAGAAAGTCTACATCCACTACTGGGCTCATATCCATACACACTCTACGGACTGCAGATTAAACCGGACTCGTCTCAGGTACTATTAGTTTGCTTTGGGTACGATTTGTCAATATTCAATTGGACTTTGTTCGTCATTATAAATCCCAATATATTCAACAAAATGTAATTAATTATAGGTTAATTTAATAATGAAAACTCTAAATATAATAATAGTGCCGCATCCGTGTAAACCAAATAACTATGGTATAAACATAACCCCATATATACAATATTAATTTACCACTTTCCATATTTTATTACTATTCTAGATTATATTTATTTATACAACTATTTGTAAAATAGTTGCAGTCGGATTTTACAACAACAGGTTCTCCTTGTAGACTTGCTGCACTCTTTTATTTAGGTGTGCAAATAGAGACAAGAATTATTATTTATTTTGTCCTACATCGTGTAGGATTAACACGCGCACAAGGGGTTGCACGCTATAGCGTCTGCGCGGCACTAAAATGCTTGTCATTGTTGATGTTGTTCGTTACCCCAAGATTTAGTCTCACGTGTGTCTTTCCCCTTAATAACAAGGGGGCTTTCATAAAGTATTTCAAGCAAATATTCCAGATTTTTGACCCCCCCACCCCCTGTCACATAAAATTTGTAGACCTGACCTAATACCCCCAAACAATACTCCCTCCCCCAGACAAAAGGTATTATATACTAATACATGTTCTCGACCTCGTCCTTATCTACCCAGTCAAGTCAATGTGGTGTTCTTCATCTTAACGAAACTTAGAATTAACAATTCGCGATTACTTGAATAGATTTCACTTTGGCTGTTGATGTTGGTGTTAAATGTATTTTATTTGTTCACCAAAGTGCTATTGTGACGTCACAAGGATAGCCCCCCCCCTCCTCCCCCATTTCACAAATTGTCATTACCACACAATTGCAACCCCCCTTTAACAGCCTCTTTAATGCAGGAAAAACTTGGACGAAGAATGACGAAGTAAAATTGTTGAGGAACATTATTTTGATTGTAAACCCACACAAACAAACTTTATGGACTCCCCCTAAGAAGACAGAAGTAAGGAAACCAAGTTGGGTAGCTCTATTAAAAATGGATACCATCTGGTAATCACATTTATATGGTGGGGGAGACCTGGACAATTACGAAATCACTTGAACAACGAATTTATGTTTGTTACACAAGACTAGTAAGCCCAGAAGCCATCAGCTGGAGACCTATTTATATCTATATATATAAATCTAAACTTAATATATAATATATATAAACATAAATATACATATAATATACATAAATATATATTATATATTTATGTATTCTAATATTAGCCTGTCAAAATCGTAACGACAACAACGACAATAACAATTTGCCAAAATTGACCCACCCCCTATCCCCTAACAGCGGCAGTTCCCTAAAGGCTCCGCCAGCTTCGTGGTTCGCCCCACACCCAAGTAATACACATAATAACCGGACCCAATGAATCTCGACTACCGAATTAATTGTTATACTAACTAACCTTAATCTGCATTTCTTCCTCTTTAATTTTCTGTTTAGTTTTAGCGGCTTGCAATGTATAAGCTAAGTCCGACGACGCTTTCTTCGTGTTCACTTCCTGATCGTAAGCCGCTTGTTTTAATTCGTAATCTCGTTTCGCCTTCGCTATCTCTATGTCGTTGGCGTATTTCGCGGCCATTTTCTCTTCCTCGGCTTTCGCTTGCTGCCAATATTAAAACATGGTATAGATTCATAAACAAAAGGTGCTAATTCATGCATAGCACCCCCCCCCCCCCCATGTTGCTATGGTTGAGAAAACTTATATGACAACATTTCAATAAATCCCATAGATATCACGGGGTTGAGCTGTAGTAGTTCTTTAGCTTCACACTGGGGGGTTTTAAAAAGTTTGTGTTTTAAAGTGCGCGATAATTTATTATATACCGGTAATTATTGTTGTCTTCCACCAGACCTCACCTTTATGCCCGAATCCCTTGTAGCTTCGGCCTCCCCTATCCTCGCATCCCGCTGCACCTGGGCCGTCCTCCCCAACCCCAAGGCCTTCAGGTAACCCTCGGAGTCGTGAATGTCCTTCAGGGTGTAACTCACCACGCAGATGCCCATGTTCACGAGATCGGAACTCGCCACATCGAATACATGACGGGAGAACTTCTTCCTATCTTGGTATATATCCTAAATAAGTTCAAGAACAAATTAGTTCTACAGACAGACACACCGTGTATTACATCATGTACAATTGTGTTCAACAAACACACATCATGTAGATGTAACCGCCCATCTACCTAGAAACATCTCACTTCCCCCATTACTCCCTATATTCTGAATATTTGGTACGGTACATTACTGTATTCTAGCTACATATAGGATTGTTTTGTATGTTGTATTTATTTTATAGTACTTGTAGCTACTGTAGGAGTGTACAATAGACCAGCCCCTGCTGGACTGAATCCTGACGCTATTTACGGTCTTCAATTATCAGCTGGTATATTATCGTACTGTGCTGCCTCACTATAATTGTATTATTGTGAGTTTTACCGTAAATAAATAAATAAAATAAATATAATATAATTACAGGTCGGTACTTATTTGCAATTTTTATTTTCACATTGGGAATTGGGGGCGTTCATAAAGTATGTCACGCAAATTTTCCAGTTTTTTGACCCCCCCCCCCCCTCTGTCACAAAGTGTCACGCAAGCTCGAACCCCCCCCTCTGTCACAAAAATTTTTTTCGTAAATTTATACCCCCCCCCCCTCCCCCCTAGACGAAAAATATTTTATTTCAGTAATTTAATAACAGTTAGAAAGCACAATAGAAAGTGAAACATTTTGACTGAAGTAGTTCTTACTAAAAGCCTATACATACTTTAGCAGCTTCAAACTACAGTACTGTACATGTACAAGGCAGACTAGACAGGGGTGTCCTGTTAATGTTAGGGATTAAATTCAATGTTATTGAGTTTATTGTTTTTTCCTTAAAGTTTCCCACTCATCTACAAATGTGTTAGTCAAAGTCAAGCTAACATTAAAGCATACCGTAGAACATCGCCGTGACCGTCACAAAAGTCACCCCCCCCCCCCCCTGTCACAAAATGTCACGCAAGCTCGACCCCCCCCCCCCCCCTAGTGCGTGACATACTTTATGAACGCCCCCATAGTCCACAATGAATGCTACACTTTAATTCTACTTATTAGTATTTTGGGACAGTAAGCATTACAAAATGTTTTAATTTCGAACCATTGCAACCCCCCCCCCCCCCCCCCCCCATAACCTTGACTTAATGAAGCTAATTCATACTATTCTACAATTAAAAAACCATTAGCTTTTCTTGCTATAATGTCCCCAATGCATTGTCGATTGTTTCCTAATTGAGTCGAGTGAATTCTGTTCAGCAAAACAAGAAACACTATTAAACTGTAACACAGTCTATATCAATCTACTTGGAAACAATTCCATATCAATCTACTTGGAAACAATTCCATATCAATCTACTTGGAAACAATTCCATATCAATCTACTTGGAAACAATTCCATATCAATCTACTTGGAAACAATTCCATATCAATCTACTTGGAAACAATTCCATATCAATCTACTTGGAAACAATTCCATATCAATCTACTTGGAAACAATTCCATATCAATCTACTTGGAAACAATTCCATATCAATCTACTTGGAAACAATTCCATATCAATCTACTTGGAAACAATTCCATATCAATCTACTTGGAAACAATTCCATATCAATCTACTTGGAAACAATTCCATATCAATCTACTTGGAAACAATTCCATATCAATCTACTTGGAAACAATTCCATATCAATCTACTTGGAAACAATTCCGGTACCACAAATAAGTGTATTTCATACAATAGGAGTTGGTAGAAATGAAGCTGATGGATTTGGATCAGATTTAGAGATTCAAGGATTCGATTTTGGTTAATGAACAATAAAAAAATAAATATGGCTGATGTTAAATTCTGATTTATAGGTGTTCTTATTTCAATCTTTGTGTAGCAAAATTTATAATTTTAAATTTCTTATTTTCAATTTTTAGTCAAATCAATTATAAAAATCAAATATTTCTGAACAAGTTTAAAAAATTTAGAAATCACTATTTTCATTTATAAATTTCACTAACATATTTTGAAAAACAAACCCGGGGGGGGGGGGGGTCTACCTTAAACGTTACTATTTTGTAGAGTTGAAACAGAGACCTGTTTTTCTTAATCCCGGTAAACCAGAGACCTACCCGGAGAATTATTTTGAAAAATACCGAAGACCAGAGCCGGAGATCAGAGACTTGGCTTATTTTTCTACTTACAGTTTAATTAGGCCCCTATAGCACAAGTAAACGTACATACGGACTGATAACTATTTTATCTATGGTTGAATTACAGTAAAGTAAATCCAACCCATTTCAACCCCTACTTACTTACCCATTGGAAGAAAATAAGCGCGCATACAGTTTGGGGGGCTTAATTAATATTAATTTGGTTATTTGTTTATAAATTCGTTCTTATTTTGTTATTGTTAGTAATATGTTACATAATTTTGTTTTGGCGCCATAGGTACCGGTACTTTGTTAATTAAAGGCACTTGTTTTACAATTGTTCAACCAAATCATATACATTTCAATATACTATAAAACTTAATCATTTACGAATACTTAGTGCACAGGTATAGTGCTCTACTCGCCCCATTTACAAGCCTCGTTACGCACGTTCTCTCCATTTGGTCGTCATATTATCTAGCCCATAACAAATTGAATGGCGACCAGCCCTTTCTTTCACTGTTAAACATTATGGGTGCTCAAATTAAGCACCTTATCCTTAAATAAGAACGACCTTTAGGTGCTAATTTAACTTAAATAATAAATAAATAATAAATAATAAAATTAAATTAACGGTACATTTATTAGAAATAGTGTAAAAGTGAATATATATAATTGTGTTGAAGTGGTGTATGAAAAATAGTTAAAAATTAAAGAAATAATTAATTGTAAAAAAATTGTAAAAAATAATCTTCATTTCACATTTTGTGTTGTACAGGATCTATTTTTAAATATCTATTTCTAATTTGTAAAATCACTGATCTCTGTGTAAAATGTCTGTTTTCAATACCCGGGAACCAGAGACCTACCCAGAGACCAACAAATAACCCGGAGAATCCAGAGATCAGTGACAGGTCTCTGTTTCAACTCTACTATTTTGTTACATGGAGAGTGGAGGGTTCGGGAAGAAACGTTGCGTAACGCCTAAATATCAAATGCGTATATACATGTATTTTATATTCTTAATTTTTGTACATAAACAGCCGGTGGAATTCGGACCAAAATTTATTTTTTCATATAATATCATATAAAGGTCGTTCAGTGTACTGGCATTGATTGATCCACCCTGATATGCATTGCGGCTGCTGAACTGATCGTAACGACTCATTTCCCGTCCTTTATCATCTAGACTCGTTTTTTTCCAATTTTTATCATTCTAGAATAATTCTATATTATTGTCTGATTGTTAAAACTTTATCCATATAAAGTAATAATTAGTAGGGATGTTGCGAATTTTAACCTCCGCGGATGCAGATGTCTATTAAAACATATATATTTTTGCCTGGCCTCCCTTTTACATTAAGGTTATACCAGCATTTTAATATTATATTCTAATCTTATATTAATAAACTAACAAGCGTCTAAGGTTATAGAACAGAATGGGACTTAATATAAAAAAACAATAAAACAACAAACATTTTTTAAATTGTTCCCGTCGAGTGTTAGTGTATACTGTATTGTATACAACAATGTACGTCTACACACAAAATCGAACTTCTAAGGTTGCCCTTCTTACAGAAACTGTCTAAATGTATGTCTGTCTTTTTGTCTGTCTGTTTGTCGGTCAAAAAATAAACAAAATCATTTAACCTCACCAAAATATGCCTACCTATGGGGGTTTTCCGGGTCGGCGAACTCATTTCCGATGTCAGTTTTTACTTTTGCAGCATCTTGACTGTCGGCTTCTTTGTATGTCTGTCAGTCAGTCTGTTTGTCTGTCTGTCTGTGGTCAAACAAGTATAATTATTATTGTATTTTTTAATCACCATTACTATTTTTACTATAATTACTATTAATTACCAGTAATTATTATTGAAAATTTAATTGAGTGGTTGCTGGGCCTTTAGACAGGATGTCTGGGGTCAAAAAATGGCGTTAAGTAATATGTGAACAGCCCCTCAAGCGCAAGGCTATCGTGTCCCATCAAGTACAACATCCCCTTGTCGACCGAACATATCCTATGAACTTATATATATAGTTGAATACAACCCACCTCTACTGTCATATTGCCCATAATGGCTCGCTGATGTCCCTCCAGGGTTTCTAGCGCGATACATCTGACCTCCTCCTCCCTTTTACCCAGGAACTGTTGCGCTGCCGACCGTAGCATTTCCTCACTCTGGCCTTGGATCTTGACCTGTGTGACAAACAATAAACGTATTTATGTTTTAGAATTATAGAAATACAAATTCAAGTTTATTATATGTTTCTTCGGGATCTAAAAATCATACGATTAATTCACTCATGACTCATAAGTGCCAGAATTAATTACGGTATTAGATATTAATGGTAGAGTGCCGTTGGCTAAATTAGCAGTTGAACTGCAGTAGTAATGGATAATACCTGGGCGACACCAGTGACAGATATAGAGACACCCAATTGGGTGTAAACTTGGGGACTTTCCACCAATAGCGTCATCGTATTCAACGTGAGTCTTTGAATTTTCTGGATGACCGGCCAAACAAAGACTCGCCCACCCGGGATCATTAAAGGCCGCGCTAAGCAACATCCTAAAATAAAGAGAACCGAGTAATTAAGACTGTAATATATAATACTGGAACTGATAAAGATAAAAGTGTGGTTAGCATAATAATATTTGCTCTGCCCTAAGCTCCCAAATGTGTACCTCAAATTATAAATTCAGCATTATTACACTACGATAGGTACGGGACCTTACTGTGGGGGTAACAATTTAACGGGTAAAACGTCGTACTTTTTAATCAATAAAAAAAGCAAACAGAAGATATATACCGGCAGGCCCTACAGATGGAACAGACATTCAAAATAAACTTAACAGTAGAGACACTCACGCAGAGCATATTATACACTGCATATATAATATCATAGTACACATTCTATATTATTATAAAAGAAGCCAAAAATGCATGTTACAAGGTCAGGAAAGCAAATGTAACAATTCAAACAATTCATAATTTATGTATGAATCGTCCATTATTGAGCATTAACAATGACCTGCTTGAAAAAAGAAGGCATACAGGCATACATCTGTACATACATATATATACCGGTCCGGTACAATACAATGCAGTTATGTGCCGGCTGTCGGTATTGTAATTACAAAATTGTCAAGAACAAAAACTGGCAGAATGATATCAACATACAATGATACGAATTTAAACTGAAACTTCATGATAGACTGATGGTCCCCCCTCCACATCCAACATTCTCGGACTGATCTCATTGTACAGGTACCGCAACAATGGAAAATGATTAATAGTCATACAATGGCATAAATACATTTTTTGTAGGCCCCTATTACTGTATTAAATTTTAATAGTATGTGTATTGCTTTTGGCTTGATGGAGGATATTAATAAAAGTTAAATAAAAAAAAACTCAATTCAATTCAATGCAGTAATGGCATAGGCCTATCGGTACTGTATGACATGCTGTTGTACTGTATGTATGTTCAGATATGTCAGATATGTCTGTATGTTCAGATGTTATAGTTATGTTACAGTTATATTATATGACAATTATATATACATGTATACGGAGAGCGTTTAGCATACTGTATAGGTTTAGATCCTACACAAAGCTCTCACTACACGACAAAACCGCACACATCACAATCACATCTGCACATACACACCTACCTACACACACTTCAGCACTTGTTTCTACTCTCTGGCAGTCTGGCTTTACTCTAAGTCTAAACCCCTACCTCATATAGGCCTAATGAAAACTTACCTGATACAACCATGGCCTCATTCGGCCCACAAGTATGGAACAACGGCATGTTGATTATGCGCTGCACTAGACGTATAACAGTAAGGGGCAATCTGTTAGTGCTAGTGTATTATTGTATATCCAGGTCCAGACTACTGGACTACGTTTGACACGCCCAAGGCAGCCCAAGGCACCCGGACAGACCAGGGCAGTATAAATTAGGATTCGACACTAACTGACTGAGCTGAACTGCTAAACGAACCTATCTTATTTAGCCATATGTCCGATAACAACCTGACAACAGGGTAATATAATACTGTAATAATCGGTTTCAGGGCCCTCTGCCTCTATCAGTCCAGTGAGAGATTTTATACTGTATGAAATATGGCTGCTTACAGTCAGACAGTACCGTAGTGCTGAAGTAGGAACTGGCAGAGTGGCGGCCTCAACCCTATTAAAACTGTCATGCAATGTGTAACACTAACCCTCCTCTCCCCAATCAGCCAATGTCATAATCTTAGCAGAATTTAGAGGAATTTCCGACATTATTGCTATTAACTGATTAACGGCAATTTGGGCCTGGCTGGCATTCATGGCAGCATGGCAATACAGAAATTAACAGCCTAATGTCGGAATCGGAAATTCCGCTAAATTTCTTAGACTTCTGCCTAGGGTTACATTATACATGACGTTTTAATTAGGCCTATGGTTGTTTAACTTCTTCTTCTTTCCTTTTGAGTAGGGTTTAAAATTCAACTTTTTTTAAATTAAACTTTTGGAGTAGGTTTTGTAATACTAAAATATGGAGTTGGAATCCATTTAATTACCGGTACGGTACAAATATTCCATTATATATTAATTATGACTTGCCGCGATAATTTAATAGGTCTAATACAGTAATAAGTAATAACAGAATAAAAATCCGAAGTATTTCAGTTAATTCCCAAATGTTATCACTTACCGGTAGAACGTTTTTAAAAAAAGTAAGTCAGGCCCAGGCGGTAAACCCAATGGCTGAATGGTGAAAGCTTTTATTCCATCGGTAATTGAGAATGAAAATTAATAAATGCAGGGGTCAGTTCTGGAGTTTTCACTGGAGGGGGTTAAAATACATCGGTCCTACGAATTACCCCAAAATACCCCAAAACACCCCAAAATACCCCAAAACACCCCAAAAGACCCCAAAATAGTATAAAACTACCCCAAAATACCCCAAAATAGTTTAGAATTACCCCAAAATACCCCAAAATAGTTTAGAATTACCCCAAAATACATTTTTTTCAGCCTTTGTTTTGGAAATTTAATTTACCCCAAAATATGGCAAAATGACGAATTACCCCAAAATAATGACGAATTACCCCAAAATAATTAAAATTTTTTTCTTCACTCTCGTTTATTGTTTTGGTTAAAAAAACTTGCCACTGTAACCTGCTCCTTTCCCTCGCTGTTAAAAAACATGGTTAGCTTATTTTGGGGTATTTTGGGGTAATTTTTTAGCCTTTTTGGGGTATTTTGGGGTAATATTTGACTATTTTGGGGTATTTTGGAGTATTTTGGGGTGTTTTGGGGTATTTTGGGGTAATTCGTAGGACCCAAATACATTAGGGAAATTTCACCCCGGAAGCCCGGGTACTGCCTGACTGTATACTGGTACAGTGCAGCAGTGGTACTGGTAGACTGGGGTAGCCGGCAGTCTGGCAGTCAGGGAGTAGTAAACCACCGGGCAGCCGGGTCGAACATTTTGCCGGGTCCGGTGTTCGGGTCCTATATGGAATATTGACAAAAAGCGCGCCACGCCACACGGGTTCTGGTAAAACGAAAAGCGCGCTAGCCGACATTCAATGCGCGCCATCCGCTAACACATGAGAGTAAAAACCCAAGCGATCATTTTGTGAACATCCAATGATATTGCCTGTTTTATAAATGCTTTAAGTTGTTATGGGATGTTCTGTTTGATTGGTTGTTGTGTGATTTACTTGCTAATCTTGGCCAGTATTAAATGCACTAAATCAACAAGCGATCAATGTAACTTAGTAGTTTACATTTAATATATTAGCAGTATGCCGGTAGCTCTACATGCATGTACTCTCAGACTCTAACACACTTACCTATGACGCTGTGAGTGATTGTTTGCAGTGACTGACGTAATAATGAAAGAATGCAGGAATGTACTTAAGAATATAATACAATTGATGGACTCTTGCTCTAGGTTCTAGGATAGAGGCCAGGCTGCCAGGCCTCTTTACTGCCACAGCAACCTGCTCCTTTCCCTCACTTAATAATTATCATTGCTAATTCGCCGGGGTGTGCTTTTAATTCACCAATATAGGTTTTCGAAAATCCCCCCCCCCCCTCCCTCCATCATGCCTCCTTTGAAACGTATTGACTCCTACTGCAGTACTGTATATCTGTACACATTGATCAGTGCTTGTTGATTTAGTGTATTTAATACAGTAATACTGGCCAAGATTAGCAAGTAAATCACATAACAACCAATCAAACAGACAACAGAACATCCCATAACAACTTAAAGCCTTTATAAAACAGGCAATATCATTGGATGTTCACAAAATGATCGCTTGGGTTTTTACTCTCATGTTCCGCTAACCATTCACCAAGAAATTTTGCAATTATTAGGTACTGTCTGATTGTATTGTATTATACTTCAGTACTTTATATTGTAACTGTTGTAATACATCAACTGCAGAACTGATCTGCTGATCAATGTACAGTATTAACTGATTAGAAGGCAAGCGTAGCGAGCAAAGAAATTTTGCATATAGTAGGCCAACCAATTTTTTTTAAATAGGCCTACAGGCTACAGACTGCTGGACTGACAGAATGTGATTATGGATTAAATTGAGAGGGTAGCATAAAGAGCATGATATATAGGAGGCCTATACAGCTATATATGTGATCCTGATCCTGATATCAGGTATATCGCTATATCCCTGTATCCAGCACCAGTCAGCCAGTCACCAGTGATGAATCAATGACTGCAGGTCTGTATGAAACTCTCATTCTGTCATTACCTGATTCTATGATTACAGCATTCTGGCATTAGGCAGTTAGGCCTACTCACTGACTCAGTTTCAGAGTTACTCATCAGCTCATAATGAATAGGCCTAATTGCTAATATGCTGATATGATAATACCTGAATACTGCTGTACTGTAATCTGGTAATAGGCCTATTTACTGATTTAAATTGGTGGGTTCTGTCTGCCCGTTGAACTGGCCCCATTCACCATTACAGCATTAAGTGTTAAGAGCCATCCTATTTCAGTATTTTCTGATTTTGTTTGGATGGCAAATGTTTGGATGTTTTATAAGTAGGGCCTATTACCAATTACAGTAGGCCTATTACAGTATTAAGTACTGAAGTAGGCAGTAGGCCTATAGTAATAGATCTTGTCAGCTTGTCGAACAGTCGAAGTGAAGTTGAAGTTTTTTTATTAACATCGTACATAGCTGCATAGGCAATAGGCCTAACAATAACATAAACAGCATAATAAAAACAGGTATATGGAAATTGTATGTTTTAAAAATAATGCAACCAACATAATATTAAATTATTGTACAGTACAATGTTAGGGATAGCCCCATGAGGTTATACCTCGTTTCCATGGAGGTCCCTTTAAATTAAACTGAATTAAACAGAAATTGCATGCAATAATTGTTTAACATGCAACTAAATAAAATATGGTAGACCGTAGTACAGTACCTACGTAATTAAAAAAATATAACAGCAACTCGAAATATGGAAAACTACGGTGGCTGAATTGTGCCACTTAATACTTTTTTTTATTATTTTTTTTGAAGCGACTTTTTGGTCGACCAAAAAGTACTTTTTGGTCGACCAATAAGTCGACTTTTTGGTCGACCAAAAAGTAGTTTTTGGTCGACCAAAAAGTACTTTTTGGTCGACCAATAAGTCGACTTTTTGGTCGACCAAAAACTACTTTTTGGTCGACCAAAAAGTCTGGAAGTATTATCCAATAGAAAACATACAACTATTTTCGAGGCAAAATCAAATTACATTAAGTGAATTAGGTGGTTATTTAAAACCGTAACACTATCATGATGAAGGATTAATATCCTAGGTACCGGTAGGCCTAGCGATCAATGTGTTTAACAAAGCTTTATGTACACCGGTACAGTAATTTGATTTTACCTCCAAAATAGTTATATATATGTTTTCTATTGGATAATACTTCCAGACTTTTTGGTCGACCAAAAGTACTTTTTGGTCGACCAAAAAGTACTTTTTGGTCGACCAATAAAGTCGACTTATTTGGTCGACCAAAAAGTACTTTTTGGTGACCAAAAAGTCGACTTTTTGGTCGACCAATAAGTCGACTTATTGGTCGACCAAAAAGTCCCTTAAAAAAATAAATAAAAAAAAGTATTAAGTGGCACAATTCAGCCACCGTAGAAAACACTAGAAAAATTAAGTTATAGATATAGCAATAGTTATGACAGTATGATGTACTGACTGACAGACTGACACAAAGGAATAAAATATGGAAGACATACAGTAGTAAGCTTATGCAATTTAAAAAAATAAAAAATAAAGTTCTGGTGCAGATAGAAATATAGCAGAACAAATAAATAAACTATGGTCAGATGGTAGACCGTAGTTCAGTTAGAAATAGAAATTTAAAAATATAACAGCAACTCGAAATATGGAAAACACTAGAAAAATTAAGTTATAGATATAGCAATAGTTATGACAGTATGATGTACTGACTGACACAAAGGAATAAAATATGGAAGACATACAGTAGTAAGCTTATGCAATTTAAAAAAATAAAAAATAAAGTTCTGGTGCAGATAGAAATATAGCAGAACAAATAAATAAACTATGGTCAGATGGTAGACCGTAGTTCAGTTAGAAATAGAAATTTAAAAATATAACAGCAAACTCGAAATAATCGAAATATGTAAAACATAGGTGAAAAATATATCAAAAGTTACGACGTATAGTAGACAGACACACACAAATAATTTAAAAATAAAGCAGCAAATATGTCATAAAATCGAGATATGTAAAACATACAGTGGTAATAAATATAGCAATAGTTATGACGTACATAGATACACACACAACAGCACAAGGAAATAAAGTATGGTAGACCGTAATTTAAAAATAAAGCATCAAATACTGTAGGTTGTAAAATCGAAATAGGCTTACGTAAAACATACGGTAGGTAAAAAGAAAATAAAAAAAAACAATAGTTATGACGTAATAAAACATTACGGATTAAAATATGGTAGACTGTCTGAATGTAGTATGTAATTTAAAAAATAAATAAAATAAAGCTGCAAACAGGCAAATAGAGCAAATAATTACTGTACAACTGAAATTTAACGCAAAAAATAATTAAAAGTTATGTGTTACCTCCCCCTCCCCCCAACTGCCCAAGCCATAACTTGCAAATTTTGAAATTTATTAATTCCAAATCGAGTTATCCTTCATTGCCAGTTTGCCGAGTAAGTAATTCTAGACTTTGTGTTAGAACGTTTCCAGGGAGACAGAGTTTCTTACATCCAATGGTATCGAGTTCCGTTTCCATATCATCGGCCCCATTCGGTTGAACTGGCAGACTGGACCAATCAGCCAATGATGAGAGATACGAGACGAGGGAGATTGCGACTGTGTTATACGATAGGCTTACATATGATGGGCTGTTAGCTGATCAATGCGAGATTCTATCGGAAGCCATGAGATTTCATTGTAATGTTCTTGACCAATGCGCGTTCTACTTATAAATTACGAGACTTAGACAAAAACGAATACCTTTTATTTGCAGTGCTTCAGTGCTTGCAGTTGCAGCCTTGCAGCTGTTACCGTTTAGAAGCACTTGCAGGTACCAACTGAACATGTCATGCCATGGCAGCATGGAGCAGGAGCATAGTCCAGAAGACTCATGTACCAAGTGTACTGACGGACTAAGTCATACAATACTGACTTCAGCTGCTCAGCACTACAGTACACTACAGCACTACCGGTCTGCCGGTACAGTCTGCATGACATTGGCTATTGGCAGTGTGAACTTTAAAATGTTTCAGTTTAGGTAATACTGTAATACACATTACGTAGGGGCCTACTGTAGACCAAAACTATACCGGTACAGTACTGAATCTGGGAGAAGGGGTAAATAACGCAGGTAAATGGCTGACGAGCTCCTTTACTGATGGTATGCTGTCCGGTGACGGGAAGTTTAATGTTTATCGCAACGATCGTGTTTTAAGGGCAGGCGGTGTCGCAAAATCCTTATCCGTGACTGCAGCGCTCTGGGAGCACCTATCCATCGAATTGAACTTTCTGGTAATAAATTCTGGACAGTCAAGTCTGGACATGACCTACTGTACTATACGACCCGCCAAGCTGCTGCAAAGCCCCTAAATTTAGTGGGCCAGTTATTTCTCTTAGATAGAACCCCTGAAACAATATGTCTAGCGCGTCGAAAGTACTTGTTCCTAACTAAAATTATGTCCTCTTTCAGATGAGAAAAATTTAATAGCTCCAGTAGTTTTCGAGACATGAGGAGTTCCTGGCACCCATACCATATCAGCACTTTTCGGAATTGATAAAATTACTTAAAATACATCATCCTTCAAGACAACCATTAAACCATATTATGCTTTCTTGGTTAGTCGAATTAATAATTAGGAGCCCGCCTGACAGCGCGATGAGCCTGAGGACACCAAATCTCTGGATGGCACATTCACAAGAATGCTACGCCGGGTTCATTGTGTCAAGTACAATGCACACATCTCTAACCAGACACTATATAACATTGGAGGTGTCTCACTGGTTCCCCCAAGCTTGACACTAGAACAAAATCGCCTCCGCTTTGCAGGACATTGCTTTCGCCGTGAGGACCAGCCAGTGCATAATCTTGTACTTTGGCAGCCTCATGGAGTGAATAAGCATGGTGGACAGCCCGTGACTTTCTTGAGACGCATCTTAAAGGACACTGGCCTTAAAGATGCGGATGATCTAGCAAATGTCATGGGTGATAGGGAGTTATGGCGGTGCAATTTTGTTGACAAGCCGGCACAGCATTCTTAAAAATGCAGCTGCAATGCAGCATGCCGATCCTAGTAGTAGACAGCGGGATACTTACTGTAAAAATCTCAGGACATACTGTATAACACTGACTGGCTGACTGACTGATAATTATCCAGGTTCAGGCACCTCATGCCTGGCGATTAAAATTGATGAAATTTTGCAAGTACATTGCTTTGGTGGTTTATAATCGCGTTACAAAATTTCAGATCGATTCTATGTGTATGGTATTCGATATATTTAGCTTTTTGACATTATTTTGTCGCGAAATTAAAAGCGATGGTAAAATAACAGCTGGTGTTCATGATGAAATATGGCTTAATATGTTATACACACAGTTATAGTAAAACGTGTTGGTTGCCAAATTTTACTAATAGGCTATAAGGAAAGGCAATGTTTACTCACACATAAGCTGTTGGTTTCTAATGTACAGTATTACCCCATAAGCTGATATATCCCATGCATACCCCATAGTGCTTCCTAAGGGTATATCTACAATAAGGTTACTCTCTCTGCTATGCCAGGTCAGGTCAGGTATTCTAGGTCATTGATCAAGAAAACTTGCCACCTCCATGCAGCATAAAGGAGGTGCCACCTGTAGCTGCATAGACCCCTTATACTAGGACAAATCTGATCCTGTAACTAGGACCCCCTTCGTTCTGGGATAAGGACGCCCTTGGTCCTGGATTAAGGACCCATATACTTGGCTGCAGGGTATATGGCCTGACCAGGCAGATGGTGATCTACCAATGGCTGGTCAGGAGTAGAGTGTTCTCATGTCCACTCTGAGAGCACTTCACTGCGACCTGCACCTGGCAGCAAGGGTACAGGGCATGACCCAGCAGATGAGCTGCAACAGCCAATGGTGGGTCATGTGCGCCAGAGTAGATATGGGTGATGGGCCTCATATCTGACTCCATTGCGACACCCACCCTGTGGAATGGCAAACCAGGGTGTGGTATTTGCCCCGAGAGCTGACTCGGCAAAAAAGCACCCCCCAACCCCCACTATGGATTACATTAGCAATGCGGAGGTCCGGCCACTAGAGGCCAGTGGAATTACCGGACACAATCGGCCTCACAGGCGTCAGTTAACTCCTGACCGGCTGCCTGTCTCACCCCCTACTGGAGAGAGAGCAGTCAACAATTCTTTGAGTCCCTTTCCTGATGACCTTTCTGGCCCAAACCCTGGGTCACCAGGGAGGCCAGATTGTGATGGGGAGAGGGATTCTGGAGTTGGAGGCTACTCTCATGTTCCACCCCGACCAACAAAGCCATTGGTGAATCTGAGGCAAGTCACTAGACTAGCCTCAGTAAACACCCTAACACTCGGGTCCCCAATGCGACAAGGTGAGCTGACTGCCTTGGCAGATAAGCTTTCTCTTAGCGCAGTGGGTGTTCAAGAGCACCGAATGCAGACTGGACAGACTGATGAGGTTCTGATTAAGGACATGGGGGGCGGTTGGCGACTCGCCCTCGCGTCAGCAGATGATAGTGGCAATGGTGGAATTGGTCTATTGATGAATCCAACTGCACATGCAGCATTGGACAAAATAGACCAAATCTCTAACCGCATCATCCGTTGCCACTTCTCATGTTCTGGAAGACTGGCTAAGAAGTTTCCTAAGGTGGTTCTGATTGTGTGCTACTCTCCAACTAGTGTTGCCCCTGTAGAGGAGGTGGAAAATTTCTACCACAATCTACAAGCAGCTACTGATGGAGTGGATCAGCATGCATTCTTAACATTCCTGGGAGACTTTAATGCAAATCTGCATCAATCACCTACATCGCCCTGGGTCTATAGCAATAGTGTTAACCGAAATTCTGTCCATCTTCAGGATTTTATCTCTGGAAATGGATTGTTTTCGGCTGGAACCCAGTTCAAGAAGCGAACTGGAAAGCTATGGACTCATAGTGGACCCAGTGGTCACAAGTCCCAGATAGACCATATTCTGTTTCGTAGGAAATACAGGAGCTCTATACAAGACTGTAATGCATTTACACTTCGACCCTTCTCCAGTGATCACCGCCTTATTGTGGCCAAGGTAAGACTTAGTCTGCGTGCTAGCAGAACAACGAAATCTGCCTTGCCGCGGCATGACTGGTCCTCTCTGTTGCAACAGCCAAGTGTGAGATCCAGCTTCACACTACAGCTGAGCAACAGGTATGAGGCTCTTGCCTCTGAGGCGGCAGATCACTGTGAGGGCTATACTGCCTTTACAGAAGCAGTTAAGTTAGCAGCTGCAGAAACAGTTCCTGTATACCCTCGAAACAGGAAAATGGCCCCCTGGACTGACAACAAAATTCAAAAGTGCCGAAATGACCTTCATAAGGCGCAGAAAGAGTCCCGACTCAAACAGACTACAGCGGCCAAGAATGCAGTTAAGGCTGCATCTAGGTCCCTGAACAGGCAGTACTCTGTTAATCTACAGGAGCTAATAAACCAACAGGTTGATGCCATCAATGATGCTGACGACAGCAGGCAATCATCCCAGGCATGGAAATCGATCAATCTGCTTACTGGGCGGAAAAGCCAACCAACCACCAAGGTTAAGGCTGAATCACCAGCCGATCGCCTCAATGGTTGGAAAGCCCACTTTGAAAAGCTCCTCAATAATGACAGGGTATTGCCTGATAACTTTATAGATGTAAAGGTGTCTGAGTCTGTACTCCCAGATATTCCCATTGGCGATATCTCCTTTGCAGAAGTGAAGGCTGCTGCAAAGAGCATTAAGACCAATCGTGCCAGTGGAGTAGATGGTGTTCCCCCTGAGGTCTTTAAAATACCTGAGTGTTTAAAGCTCATCTATCCCATCATAGTAGACATGTACCGTACAACAAGAGTCCCACAAGAAATGAAAACAAATAAGTTGGTGCCAGTTCCCAAGAAGGGCAACCTAACACTCTATGGTTCTTTTCGGGGAATCTCATTGATCTCGATTGCTGCAAAGCTATACAATAGGATTCTATTAAATCGCATCAGGGATCCCATTGAGAGACTGCTCCGTGGAAATCAGAATGGGTTCCGTAAAGGTCGTGGGACCATGGAGCCCATTTTGGCACTTAGAAGGATAATTGAAGAATTATCAAAAAAGAAAGACAGGCATCTGGCTGTTATCTTTGTTGACTTCTTCAAGGCCTTTGATTCAGTCTCTCGCTCACGTATGTTCAGCATACTTTCATTATATGGGATTCCTGATGAAATTATTGCAGCTATCAGATCAGTATACGATGGTTCGACAACATTTGTGTCTACTGTTGATGGTGACACAGAACCATTTGAAGTGTTATGGGGCGTCCTCCAAGGAGACACACTTGCACCATTCTTGTTTATTATTGTGGTTGACTATGTTCTACGCATGTCCTTAGATCATCATAATGATGATGGGGTGATGATAACTCCACCTACTGGCTCCAGAAGTCGAGGAAATCCTGCCAAGTACCTAACTATCTAGACTTTGCTGATGACTTAGGAGTACTCTCAGAATCATTAGAGGGAGCCCAACGGCTCCTCAGCTCATTAGAACATGCTGCTTCTAGTGTTGGTCTTTTTATTAACTCCAGAAAGACCAAAATTCTGACAGTTAACTTTGAAAGTCCTCAGCAAGTCTCTGATCGGATGAGCATAAGCTCAAAGGATGGTATGCTTGAGCATGTGGACGACTTCTGTTACCTGGGATCATGGATCCGGAAGTCAGGTGAGGACCTTCGAATACGTAAGGGAAAGGCATGGGCAGCCTTGAATAGGCTTTCCAGGATTTGGAAGTCACCGAGAATTAATCGGAAACTTAAGGTCCGATTATTTAGAGCAGCAGTAGTTCCAGTACTCCTCTACGGGAGTCCATGCTGGGCTCTAACTGCTGAGGACACCAAATCTCTGGATGGCACATTCACAAGAATGCTACGCCGGGTTCATTGTGTCAAGTACAATGCACACATCTCCAACCAGACACTATATAACATTGGAGGTGTCTCATTGGTTCCCCCAAGCTTGACACTAGAACAAAATCGCCTCCGCTTTGCAGGACATTGCTTTCGCCGTGAGGACCAGCCAGTGCATAATCTTGTACTTTGGCAGCCTCATGGAGTGAATAAGCATAGTGGACAGCCCATGACTTTCTTGAGACGCATCTTAAAGGACACTGGCCTTAAAGATGCGGATGATCTAGCAAATGTCATGGGTGATAGGGAGTTGTGGCGGTTCAATTTTGTTGACAAGCCGGCACAGCATTCTTAAAAATGCAGCTGCAATGCAGCATGCCGATCCTAGTAGTAGTAATAGTAGTAGGGGGTGGATCAGGAGAATTAATTTTAGTTACACAAAGCAGTGTGGTGTGTCCTATTACAGTTGTTACTCACTGTGGATTGCAAAATGTTTTATAGTTGACCTACAGTATAATACAGTAGTTGCATGTATTTAAGGATCCCGCTCTGGCCTACCGCCTAACTTAGCAGGAGTACCTATATTACATATTCACATAGGATTCATTGGGAAGAGATATTCCGCTTGACGACGGGGTAATACTGTACCTATAGAAGGAAACTAAATTTGTTATTTGGCTATATTCGTTGTTATTTATCTGGTTGTGCATCATGGGCATTTTTTATAAATATTCGGTTTCGTTCTTTAGCTACAAACGTTTAAAAAAAGTGTCTCCGTCGATATTGCACCAGTTACCCCATAGTTATTCTTCAACCTTATAGTGATTTGTAGGTACGGCACTAGTGGAAAGCTGGCCATGCAAGGATTCCAAATATGTGAAAATATGTGAATTTGGCTGGGAAATAGCTGAGATACGGGCATTCGAATTTTGCATGTATTTGCTTCTGCTGCAGGCCATTTATTCTATTTAATAAATACACAAGGTTCTAGAACATTTTGATTATGTATGAATATCCATATACTAGTATTATCATTTAGGCATGGCATTGTTGACAAGCTACTTATGAGATAAACAAAATGTTCTAGAACATTGTGTATTTATTAAATGGAATAAATGGCCTGCAGCGGAAGCAAAAATACATGTAAATTTCGAATGCCCATATCTCAGCTATTTCCCAACCAAATTCAAATATTTTTACATATTTGGAATCCTTGCACGGTCAGATTTCTAATAGTACCAAAAAATCACTAAACATTTGAAGAATAACTATGGTGCAACTTTTTTTAAACGTTTGTAGCTAAAGAACGAAAGCGAAAATAAAAATTCTGGCTCACCCAGTCAGTGGCCGGGAGGTGAAACTATCTCTGTTACAAATTTCATGCAATCTCATTGAGATTTGTAAAAAAAAATTTGAGGGCGGGGGCATGTACCATAATAACGACACTATATTCCAGGACATGGTGTACTTATCTTGTATGTAAATTTAACTAATAATCCGGCAGCCACAATGGTATACCGAAAATTTTTGGACGAATTCAATTTTTTTGATGTTTTGAGTTCTATAGGTCCCACTTATTAAGGAAATGGCGATTTTAAAATTTTTGACTTTGGGCATTTTGAAATAACGACCTAGTTGCTAAGGACCACGTAATTCTCATTTAAAGCATAGCAACTGCAAAACAGCATGTCATAATGGATTGAAATCTTCTACAAAGTCAATATAGTTTTCATTTACTAAATAATGACAATCTTTTTTGTCTGATGTTTAGATCCTGTTGCTATGGAGACGGCATTCAAGTTTAGTGTTTCGATTTCAAACGCCTTTAATTATACCATTAGTTACAAAATATGCACCAAAGTTAGTTAAATTGTGTTAATTTTATTAGCGTGGCCTTTCTGTAACTTTAGATAAGGTTAAGAATCTAAATTTGGGTGAAATTTATTTCTTAACCTGACATGTTTGAGTGTTAACATAATTATTAAAGATTACAAATTTCAGCGATTATAACATTTAGCTGATGTTTCTACGGTAACTATATTTGTTATTTCCAGTTTAGCTCCTTTCTACTGTATTGTACATCTTATTTTATTGTACCCGTATTCATAAATCGATACCGTAAGGGATGGTACAGATAAAGTGCATAAGTACCTTAGCAGCAAAGTAGATTAGAGTGGATTCTACTGTACAGTATAGTATGTTCCTGCGTTACAACGTACGATATAATACTATTTATAATATTCCAAATTTTGAGTTTGGTACTACAGTACTTTTTCTTGGGTGACCATTTCGATATGGAGAATTGGGTTTG
The DNA here is from genome assembly GCA_032718475.1 of Nemertoderma westbladi. Lineage (NCBI taxonomy): Eukaryota > Metazoa > Xenacoelomorpha > Nemertodermatida > Nemertodermatidae > Nemertoderma > Nemertoderma westbladi. The sequence continues at coordinate 40,095 of JAUCBJ010008611.1, read as the reverse complement.
GAATTCATAACTAATGATGATCATTAGTTATGATTATTAGTTATTGATCATTAGTTAGGCCTATGATTACTCACATTTAGTGTTTTCTTCATGGAATAGCTAGTGAGTTTCCAGGTCTCTGCATTTAAATGGGACTTGTTCTAGAAAATTGACATAGTTGTAGTTTCTTATACGGTGAGTCGAATTGTTCGTTTAATTGTCATCGACGTATGTTTTTTTAATGTTTTTTTTAATGTTTTTTTAATATTTAAATGATACTGTATGTTTGCTTAGTTCTCTAGAAATATAACAGTTGATGATAGCTAATCGAATTAGGAAGCCTAGCAATTACTGTAAAAAATTATAAAATGACTAGTCCGAACGGAAAAAACAGTAACTATTGTATCTGGTAAAAGAAATAGCTAGTAAAATCTCAAAAATTGATCATATTTAAAAGTCAACGGGCCGGTACTAGTTAACGGGTCGGGACTAGTAGAGTCATCCGATTCCCTTACAGGTTGTCAGGAGTTTACCTAGGTAATACCAAGCAAACTACTGTATAAACGAATTTAATTTCCATGAATTGTAAGAAATCCACGCATTCACTAGCTATGCTAATAACCCAACCAAACAGGAATATTGAACCTACCTTATCACATGTGGATGAAGCGGATCATTCTATACTGAGATTGACCAAAAAGGAAATGTCAAAATAACTAGATTATGACAAAGATATCAAGAGTTATATGTACTGGTATTTCAAACCCGGTAATGCCTTGCCATTAAAAGTTTTGGCGGGGTCTGCTATTTCAACATCGAGCCAAATGTATTGACCATGAGTTCCTCAAAGATGTCACTATGTAATTTGGTATTTTCCTGTTCAGGACGGTGGACTTACTGTACATTAGGTGGGATGCATACATTAATGAGTTTCATTGGATCCATAGGAAGTTTAATCGTTGAAACCGGCCTCTCCGAAGTGTATCGTGTGTATTTTGGCGGTGTATCGAAGATGTTATCTGGGAAAAAGTTTCCACAGAACATGCGCGCTATGCGCCTTTTCGCAGATAAATATTCTGTATTTCTTCTATTATTACATTTTTATCTGAGGGGAATTACAGGTATAACCAATTCAATTTCCGTAAAGTCCCCATTAAAAACCGTACCGCAGTAATAGACGTGGGAGAAACAGTAAAAATGCATCGCGGTATTATAGGAAATCTTTTGGGAGGCCATGCATTATCTGGTTGTGACATGGTTGCAAGTATGTTTGGGATTGGCAATGCGAAAGTCATCAAGGCTTTGGATAAAGGACTCACTCTTACTTGTTTGGGAGATATGGAAGCACCGCAATCTACAGTCTTAATGGAATGTACTAACTTAATAACTGACTGGCGTGACTGCTATGGATATGACTCAGACAACATGACCCAGTCACGACAAAAGTGTGCACAGAAAAAACAATTACCAGCTGTGCAAAGCTGCAAACAATATCACCAACCACTGACTCCTTCTCAGAGAACGTGAAAAGGGCCCATTTGAAAGTAATGGTGTGGAAGAACACAATGCAGAACACAGTTAGACCACCTAGTGTAGACCCCAGAAAATATGGGTGGATAATAGCTAACAATCAAGTTTCCCCGATTGCAATACCTGAGGGCATACCACCAGCTCCGGAATACATAACAAGCAGGAGACAAATTATTTATATATACATTTTAAGGTAATAAATTTCTATCAAGGTTTTAAATGCTTCAGATGTGATGTCCGCAATAAATTACTGTGGTTTCCATGAATACGGGTATTTGTTGCTAACCATACTTCTACACAAAATTGATGTGGTGCATATTAATTAGGGAAACATATTATTAATAAAGTGCACAAACGAAACAAAAAACACATGAGTGTCAGTAGGCATAGTAGTTTTTCATTTGGAAAGATAGAGCGATAGCTGTAGTGCCTTCGTTACCATAGCAACACTTCAATAGTTTCTCTAAAATTTTCATATTTTCGATCAAAATTACAACCACTTCAAGCCTAACAGTTAATCGCCATTCTGATCGCTAAGCTTTCATAGAAATTACTGTAGTCCATAGAAACGGGTCATTAATAAAAATTGCCCAAGGTGTCAAAGTCCATAAATCACTTTTTTATGTTAAGAACACCTAGACACCAAAACATCCAAAAAATGTAATCCGTCCAAAAATTTTCGGTTAGGCCAAAAAGAGGTACGTGGCTGCCGGACTATAACCCCTCGTATCCTAATTAACCATACGTACTATGTTATATTTAATTTATTTTAATTACTCATCTGGCTGCATTTAATATGTTTTTAGATTGTCCATTAATTAGATAGTAGATAATTAATTATTAGATAATAGGTCTATTAATTATATTTTTATCGGGGGGCAACCCCTTCATGGTGATGCAATATAGTTTAATTTCTCGCTATATGTAGGCCTTCTGTACAATATGTCGATTATCATCACCATGTAAATCCTTAATAACAATAATAGTAATACTAATATTAGTGATATGGAATATGGTATTATTGTATTTATTATTATATAGATGCGCCATCGCCCCCAATCAGGGCAAACAGTAAGATTATAATTAAATTAAACAATCTGATGCAATAAAATACTATTTACACGGGTTGGGGGTGAGAGGTTATCACAGCTTCCGTGAGTTCGCGGAATGGTTAAGTGTTCCGAGTTCCGGCAGAGTTTGTGGTGCACCGGGTTAATATTGCTGATTTCGCTGCCCTGACAGTTTCGCGGTTGGTGAACTGGACAGGAGGGGTCAAGATAATATACAGTATCTTGTCAGCGCTAGGAAATTTCGCAATAAATATAGTTTATAAATGACGTATTGTACCGTATCGATTAGATGTGTGATGCTGATGTCTGTAAAGTAAACATAAAATACTGTAGGTTTATTTTTTTTAATGTGTGCATTCTTTTTTTCATCGAGATTAGCACTGTATAATAAGGAGTTTTTTTTATAGTTTGTGAAATCTACCGATCTGCTAAATATGGCGTATGTAGCCATTTTGGTAACTAAAGCTTTAGCTCGTCCGTCAATGAAAGTTATATCAATCGACGCAGCTCAACCCCAGGATGTGGAAAAAAGTTTCAAAAAATACTTAAAGTGTCTTTTTTCAATCAGACTTTATACAGTATTTGTTATTACTAGTGAATCATATGGGAATATAAGGTTATACTGTACCTACATACTGCGATGTTAGGCGGGAGGCCAGCTGATTGAAGAATTTTAAACACTGCGTGGGTAGGTATTAGGGGCTGGTAGTACTCTGTCTGTCTGTAAAAGGTACCTTAAATGATGAATATCGAAATTAAATATTCGCGAAATTAGGTTAATCTGCTAAAATATGCTGAACGACACCCAAATTGGTAATATATGCGATCCGGATTACTTCGTGTATAGGTTTATTTACAAATTGTGTTAAACCTGCTTCTAAGAATCTAATGAAAAAACATTGATAAATATCGCTGCGAGGATAACTAAAATCAGTCAAATTAAAATTGGAAGATTAAAATCACCACATTTCGTTTTTCTTTTTCTTTTTCGTTCATTATTTCGGGAAAACTAAACAGAGCAGCACAGGTAATCATTACAGTTGTATAAACCATGGTTGAATTACTTTGGTTCCAAGATAAAACTTAATCAGTCGTATACTCTACGTATACAGTCGGCAGTACGAAAAGTGTAAATTAAGGGCACTTTCCAATAAGGTCAATACAGAAGCAATTATTACTTATCGACTAGAATGGTTGGGCGTTGGGTGGTACTTTTGGTACTACAGTAAATTAGCAACTCACGTGCTTTTACCTAAATATTTCTATAAATCTTAGCTTTCTGTGTATTGGAGACTTTTGCTACAGTAGAAATACTAAAAACCGGTACACATATTAATTACTTTCAGTTTGTCTTTGGCCTTTCCTTTCTTCTGCCAGTATGTTCTTATGCCTATGCCAGTATGCTATATCAGTATACAACATAGTGTAGTTTCAGTGTAGCAGTACCGGTACTATATCTATACAACTGTACATACTGTAGTACATATAGGCCTAGTAATAATAATTTATTTCCCGAAGCCGAAGCTAGGCCTAACGGTAATACAATACAGTATATTATAATATTAAATATCACCTGATCACCACAAGTCAGCAAGTAACCTGCCCTACTACAGTACTAGCTGTCTAACGTTAAATATATCGTAGTTTAGTTTAAAATTAACACATAGGCAGATAGGTAGGCCTACTGCACGATAAAATATTATACAACAAACCCCAATTGTCAATTTGACCATACTGCCATAATCTGATAATTAGTAGGCCTACTGTAGTAGGCCTAGTTTATATGTTGGATTCGTCATCATGTCTCAGTCACAATCCTTTACTCTACAATTGACATCTTCGCGCAACGAAATGCTTTGCCATCTCAACGAACAGAGACTGGCACAACGTTTCTGTGACGTGGTTCTAGTATCCGGTGGGGTGTCATTCCATTGCCACCAATGTCTTCTGGCTGCTAGTAGCTCATTCTTTAGCGAAATGTTGAACGGCTCCTATATTGAAACATCAGAGAAACGAGTGGTTTTAGACGAAATTCCCACAGGTACATTATCCGACATTCTCAGTTATATTTACACAGGGAAGCTTGAATTATCTGAGGACAACGTACTGGAAATCTTAGTAGCTGGTGACTTTCTGCTTCTGGACGATTTAAAAGCTCATTGCACAGAATTCCTCAACAAAACTATTCGAATATCAAACATTATTGATTATCTAAAAAAAGCAGATACATTCCAATTGCATGACCTCACTAATCACATAACAACATTTCTATGCAATAATTTTAAAAGTTTTTCGCAAAGCGAATACTTCGTAGAATTACCACTGGATAGTTTACGTTCGATTATATCATCAAGCGATTTAAACATCGAGAATGAGCGTCAAGTTTTAATGTCGTTAATCCATTGGGTGCGAGATAATCCATCGAATCGTTTATACCATTTCGAGATGCTGATAGACCATGTTCGCTTACCCCTGGTCGACTCAGAGACTTTAGCTGATTGTTTAACATTCAGTGAGTATTCAAATTCTAATAAATTTAGTCAAATGGTTCAGGATGCCATTAAATATCAGCTTTCCCCTCATAAAAAGACAGAGTTACAATCGAAACAGACCGTACCGCGTATACCCAATAAAGCCGGTCTTATATACGCTGTCCAAATCGCTTCAACTTCCTACTCTATACACGCTCTCACATCGATCAAACTCCTTCTGTACATCGACAAAGGCGATGTGTTGGACGACGCATGGTATGTTTTGAAATCATTGGACTCGCCCAACGGTAGGAAGTTCACAGCCAAGGCCTGCTGTTGTAGCTGCTCGCATCTGTATGTGGCGGCGTCGCTACATCAACAGAAAACCCTGTCGGTATTCGAGTACACACTGGTGGAAAATAGTTGGAAGGAAGTGGCAACGATTCCCGACTTCTTGCCGGATATCAACGGCGACGTGCGACTGGTCCTTCTCGACGACGGCCTCTATATATTCTCCAGTTACCGGTCCAACATCGTAGCGACCGTCAGTTGGCGAGGATTGTTTATAGACGTGTCTACGGGTCTCCTCACCCCGGTGCCTTCTCGCGCTCTCGCGCACGCCTACTCCGAGTGCACCGCCGACGGGAACCTAATGTATGTGTTCGGGGGCGGAAACTCTACGGAACGCGATTCCGACTCGGCTTGTGTTTATTCCCCGGTAACGGGCTGGACTACCCTCGCCTATATGCCATTCGAGTCTTGTCGCGTTGATTTCGCCGCCGTTATGCCCGACTGCCATCTCATTGCGGTAGCCGCGGATAACTTCAGTAAGGGCGCTCTATACGACCCTGGTGAGGACCAATGGTACCAATGGGAGGATGTGCCGGTTGTTAACTTCCCGAGAGCCCTGGAGAACGGTGTAAAACCTGTGTTCTCTTCACGTACTGGCAATATCTATCTTACTGATCGGACTGGCCTATCCTGGAGTAAAGAATCCCCCTGGTACTGTTGTTCCTTGAAGAAAGCGACAACTTTTTTTGAGTTTGAGAATTGCGCCCCAATACCTAGTAACGGTCATCTATATATGTTTGCAGCCTGTTGATGGACGATAGTGCAATAGAGTTGAAATTAAATTTGGATTGTGGGATTTAATGATATTACTGAGTCTGCAGTGTTTTTAAAATTATATTACATATTATATAAGTACAAGAAGTGCTAGAAGTGCTAGAAGTTACCTCTTAATGACGTACATTGCGTAGAATAACGCGTGTGGGTGGGGTAGTGGGTGCTGGGTGGTCACTAAAAGCACTTTTAATACAAATTGTGTTTTATTTAATTTTTTACTCTTTTTTTTTACTACAATTTTTATTTAACAATTTTTGACCTTGAAACTATTTTACTATTATTCCTATCTGATATATTTCACTATATTTCTGACAGATTTCCCTAAAGGTAAAATTAGCTGAACTTAACGGAGGCCGATCGTTTCCCTATTTATGACACTATTTTCATAATATTTCCTTAGAAACCTCTCTTATGCAACTTTGGTTAGGTGGATATGATGACTAGGGTTCATAGAAATGGAATAAAATGTCTTTCTGGAATTTTTATTTTGTAGTTGCCAAGATAACCGGGTACAAACTGCAAGGTATATAAACTTTGCGCGACTTTAATTCAAGACGACAAGGGATTCTGTTCTTGAGATTTGGTAGGCGAGTAAAGGGAATAAAAGACTATCATAATATTTGTTATTTTTTGTTCTATGTTATTTGTTATATTTGTTTTTGTTATATATTTGTTATATATTTTGTTATTATATTATTTATTATTATGTTATTATTTATATATTTGTTATATATTTATACATGCCTGGGGCCTGTACTTTTTTTTATAATAATTGCTAACCAAAATGTAATATTCTGGAATGTAAATTTCATGCCTTCACAGGTCTTGCTCTCTGATTGGACAGTTTTGTTTATTAGTACTTATTGGCCTTTATAAATATGTCTCACAATTTGACGAATTATAAAATAAAATATTGGCAAATTTAACGGATTATTTAAACTTACAAACCAAATAAGAATAGTGTTTTATAGAATTGGTAGACTATCATTCAAATTGTTCATTATACATATTACCATGGCTACGGGAATGTAAACGAATTTATTGTAAAATATTTTGATAGACTTTTATTACCTTTACTCGCCTACCAAATCTCAAGAACAGAATCCCTGGGCATCTTGAATTACAGACGCGCAAAGTTTGAACTTTGCACCCGGTTATCTTGACAACAACAACATAAAAATTCCAGAAAGACATTTTATTACATTTCTATGAAACCTAGTCATCATATCCACCTAACAAAAGGAGCATAAAAGAAGTTTCTAAGGAAATGTTATGAAAATAGTGCCATATTTAGGGAAAAGATCGGCCCACGCTGAGAATAATAACCCACATCCCGAAATTTTTAAATAATAATCGAACAAGAATATTTGATTGATAACTAGAGATTTACTGTATGTATGGCTATTATATCTGCCGTGCAATGTAAAAAGACCGCAAGTCACAAAAAGTCATTTCGAGTAAAACGCAAATTACTGTTTGCCTTCAGATTGTTGGTTTAAAATGTCCGTAAATTACTAATTTTTTATAACCCTAAGCAATTGGGGGTGGGAAATTTTTCTACGTGATTATTTATCACTTTCCATTAATATTTTGACTTCAGGGTTATTTTTTGTACTTACGGTGTTTTTGCATTGTATAAATTTATTGCATATATTGGGGGGGGGGGGGGGGGGGGGGGGGGGGGAGGGCGGGGGCAACCCCCCCCTGCTGTTTTTAATTTGCTAAATAACTCGAAAGTGGTTGCATACCTTATGAACAAGTTAAAAAAAACTATGGAGAACGGGCGAAATAGTTATGAAATGAGTGAAAAAATTCATTCCGAGAAAATTGTCTTGAAGTTTAAACATTCCCACACAAAACTGCCCGTATGGGGGGGTCTGGTTGGTTAATAATGTCTGGCATGAAGGAAGTACACCACAGAGCTATCATTTTCAATATGGTGGTTTTCGAGGTCCGTGATTTCATATCCGATGTAATTTTAATGTTCGGTAGAATCTAGTCTGTTTGACTATACGACAGCACGAAAACTAACATGTAAATGGCGTTTGCTCTATTGGATAGCCCATTAAATTTTAGTAAAAGTTTCGAAATCTCCGGTTTCCCAACAAACCTGATTCAAAGATACAGATGAATTACAAAAAAAATATAAAATGACCCACCTCCAACCCCCCCCCCCCCCAGGGGGGGGGGGGGGGGCAATAGGGTTAAAACATAGGTAGGAAAAAAAACTGGTAGTTTGGCCACGTTACATTTTAGGTTTTACTTTATAACGAATTATTATTTTCACTGTCAACCCTTTTACCGGATCCGATACCAACTTATGCAGGATATTTCACAACCGCCTTCACCTCCTACACAGTTTCCATAAGGAGTAAATAAATATTTAATTATAGAGAGAAGACTAGGTTAGTTAATAGGCCAGGGTAGTTCTTGTCAAGAGTTGAGCCGTTCAAAAACACGATGTGGTTGTGTGTGTATGTATTACAAGTATACGTTTTTGTTTGGGTTTCTGGGGGATATGCCTCTTGGCTGATTCCTTGTGGGCTTTTATTATATTCTGGTATATTGAATCGGTGGGCTGGTCTTCATCCATTGACTGAAGTACTTCAAAGCGGTTTTGAACTTCTACTGTGTAAGCATCCTTTACAGCATTGTCAGTTCTGAGTTTCTCCCAGTCATAGTTGATTTGCTCGCTTGTCCTGGGTTTGCTGGCTCTCAAACTGAGTCTGATCTCTGCAGTCACGATTCTGTGGTCCGAACCAATTACTGTAGGTTGAACAGTATGCCTGGCAGTCATGCTGATTCTCCACTTTTTGTTGACAAGAAGTATCAAATTTATTTGATAAGACATAATCTTTTTTCAATAGAAGTCGATTATGTGGGAGAGCAAAATGTCTCGGGCAAGTGGCTGAACTGGTTAGCGCTACTAATGAGGCCGAAACGTACGTATAGCGCTGGTTCAACCCACGGTGACGGTCAATTAATTTATTATTACTTCGCTTTCGCGAGGGTGGGACAAACAACTAATTAGAAGACGTCAAGGTGCTAGAGCCGAGGCTAAACAACTAATAAGAACTAAACACTCGCGTTTTATAATCTGGCCTTAAGGAGAAACGACAAAAAGTGTACCAGATAGGGTCAACGCCGGCAAAACCTCCAACGGGGAATCAGTTATAAGCTGCATTTAGCCCACTCCCGACCAATCCGCGTCCGTTACTTACACACCGCTCAGAATCGTTCCGTTGTTTACGGCCCTTTCTTGCCCCTTTAGCCCCATGGGGGGCATAGTAAAACATCCTATTAAATCTACTACTACAGCCAATCGGATTGCAGTAACTTTTCGTACAGGCCTTGTTGCAGCTTACTAAAATGTAATGAAGCCTTGATCTGGAAACCTGGCTGACAGGGCCCATTGTATTCAACCAATGGCTCGCTGGCAAGCTTGTTATATTTTTGAAACATTAAATCCATAAGTTTATAAAATTAAATCTATTAAACATACTATATATATGATATATATATGGCATACTAATATACTTGTAGATTATGTTCTTTATTAAATAATGCTATAAACATGTATTATTATATCGCCGCAAATGTGGGGCGATCACATTCAGCGCCACAGGCACAGGTACCACTGGGTCCTCCATAAACACAGCGTCCCAGACCGAACCGGGGACATCGCCGAAACCTGAATGGTCTCCCTACGGATAATGGGAATGTTCTGCCCTTTCTCACATGTGACTCTCTCTAGTCGCTTCTCATTGGATATGATCCAGTTAGAATGTTCTCTCGTTGATAGGGAGAAGGGCCAGGGGGCATTCTTCCATAAAGGGGCTACGAGTCAAAGAGGTGGCAATGACAGAATACCTCTTAAGAATTCTTGCATTCCTTGACTCGTAGCCTCTCTTCTCTGTCCCGTCGATACGGGGAAGTGCGTGTCCCCGAATCTCCTCGGACAACTTCCTGACCAACTCCTCTGTGACACGACTACGTGTCACATCAGAGGCAGCTACCCCCTGCCCAAGATGCGCCTTGCGTACAGCCGAAGCTGTCACAAAACGCCCCTTACTCACCCCCGATGTTGCACTCTCATTCGCAGTACCAAATCGTAGTAGTGGCTGCCTGTCGTATTGGTCTAACGCGTTATATGATGCAGTAATAACGCAGCCAATACCGCGAAGTCGATGGCTATGCCGTTGGTGTCACCGTGGAAGTCGGTGGTGGTGGTGGCGGCCGTGTGAGTGATGCGGACGTGACGTCACTCACAGGGGATGGTGGCTGTAGCGTAGCGGCGGCGACATGACGTCGTGGAAGGGTGTCGACTGTTTCGTTCTTTCCTCACCCTCGTCCTCGAGCTCAACCTCAGCCACACAGTCCAATTCAGCGCCCTCATCGATAAATTTAAGGAACTTATCCTCCCCCCCGAGTTCCCCTCGCTCCGTCTTCGCCGTCCTGGTCCTGCAGACATTTAATGTGGACCGATTGCTCGGCCACAATGTCTGCATCTCCTTCCTGAAGAGAAGGACTCCGGACGCATCGGTGGCAGTCGCTAACGAGGCAATGGGGTCGTCCAGTCGTCCCTTCAACGCCTAGGGTCACGACCTCGTTAGAGCAACCATAGGCCCTACCTGGAAATATTAAGGTAGAGAATATTCAAAAATATATATTGAACTTTAATTCAGTATAGTGGCGCTTGTTGCCTAAAAATAAATATAATGATTTTATTAATATTTTTGTTGATAGTGTAAGAGATGCCATTAATTTAAAATTTAAACCCACTGAGTTTCGACCTACCCCCCCCCCCACCGTAATGTAATGGTGTAGCCAGGCAGCTACCCATTGAGTAAACTGCCCACATCCCTTGCTTTCCTTGCCGTCGCCAAGCATCAGGGGGCCTCTTTGTTTACACGTCCTGTCAATCAACTGAATATAGCATTGTGCGCTTTAACTGCTCAGCCCAGCATCAGCGAGCGGCGATATCAAAGTTATGGGACTTTATCAAGGTTCTTTTCCAGATCGCCAATAGGTTTCAAGGGCAGAGGACCCGGACTTCATATGTTATTCCAGTTTATTCCGGGTGAAGTTATATTGATGTTGTTACTGTACTACACTTAGTTATTACATATAGGACTCTTAAATATACTGCACTGGTAGTAATCGGCACTCGGCAGCCATCAAAAAGTATTCCGTGGTTCCCATCACGACTCGGTGGTGATTGCAAAGTTAATTAATGTTAAATAAATAAAAACAAAGAGTTTAGAAATTACAATAATTACCAGCTATGCTATAGTTAATAGATACAATAGGTTGAGGGGGGGTTGGGGGTATTGCAATATGGGGAAGATATTTTAAAAGGGGCAAAATATATTGTAAAGGGGCAATATAATTACAAGGGCGTTCGTAGTATATTAGTTAATAAACTACTAATGGCAGTACGTATGCCTAAATCGGTCGGGTTTACTTAGAGAAATCCGTTGGTTTTATCATATCGATGCGGCCCGGTCGCTAAGCAACGGTCGCTAGGTTTGCTATCCTATGTCGGCGAACTGGTTCACTCGCGTAGATCGTATATACACACTTAACTACTGTAATAAAGAAAAACAACTCCATAATACAAAATTATTTAATTAGGTAAACCTCCTACATTCCAGAGGCGTAGCGACGGGGGGGCGTTTCCCCGGGCGTACTCTCTCAGGGGCGCTGAAATGTCAGGGAATTCTGTTCTCATTCCTGTTCTCAATAACCCGCAAATTCCAAAATCCTCTGGTGTTTTGTTGCAAGTTGATGTCCGTAAGACTATAGCAGTTGGAGATGAAGCATGCACCTGCTTTCGTTTCGGGCGACGATGTTTGTCTTCTTAATCGGTTGTTAAGGTTGCGTTTACAGTAATCGGAAGTTAAAATGGACCCTAGGGCTGGTAGATCGTATTGGCTATGAGCTTTTCGGTATGTATTTGATAGGTAGCAATTCCTACTGGAAATATCATATCACTTACTGTAATCAGTTTCCATAAGAATCCTGAGAAAGGTTTGTAGAAGTAAATTTGGACAAGTTTTGACCCGAAAAATGCACCTTAAGCAAGATCTGAATGACTTACAACTTAGATGACCATTGTGAAAAAGTTCGTAGAGAACTAAATTCTGAACATACATAGTTCCCAACATGAAGCAAACCCCGCAAGATTTTCGTATAGAACGCATCCATCAACTTTAATTTTGTGTTGAAGAGTGATCCAACACTGAAAGTGAGGCTATTACAGTAAAGAATAGAAGGGAGTGCGATACTGTTCCATAAGTGAGTTACTGTACTAACGGGTAACTTCCGAACTGTCCATCCACGCCGATGAAACTCTACAGAATGTATTGTTAGAAGGCGAATACAATGGGAGTATATAAAGTGGGTGTTCGTGATCTGGTATACCAAAAAGGTGATTGAGTCTACTGAAGGAATGAGATGTGATTGGATGTTCATGAAAACAGGAGTGAAACGAAACATTGTGTTCCGTAACTATTTATAACAGTCCAGTGAGTTTTAGATATATCTATTTTTAACTGCATATTATTGAGGGACGTCGCTAGTGGGTTAACCTTTTGTTCAACCAGGCTGGGGGATGTGCCTAATACAATTATATCATCTGCGTATGAAATCAATCCAAACGGAATATGGTAAACACAGCAGCCGTTGTTGCTTTCCATTGCTTCGGCAAATACAGAAGGCCATAGGCGAAACATAGGCATACTGCCTATGTTAGAAGGTAAAAATTAAAAAGTGAAAGCGAAATCAAAGATCCTTGTTTGATTCCACATAGAGAGGAAATACCATTACAATCAGCAAAACATTATTTAAGCGCACTATACTGCTATATCAAACTTGTCTAAAATAACTCTGATATAGTTACAGTATACTGTTAGATCTTAGATATAATATTTAAGAAAACAACATCATAAAAGAAAAGTTAAAATTATTGAAGTTAGCTTCATTCCCCTGGGCGCCAGAAGGGCTCGCTACGCCTCTGCTACATTCCGGTAGCAATCCTGCTGTCGGTACCGGTACCTACCAAACCAACTAACTAATTCAGCTTATTAAACGCGCGTACTGCCACTAGTATGTCTCTGTTAGTTGAAACAAAATTGGAACATAATTGAAACAAATTAGGAGCCACCGCCACGTAATGGTGTCCTACCTGCAATGCTATGTATGCCAGTGAAACAAATTTGAAACAAATTACGATGGCCGTAATGATAGTCTACCGGAGAATTCGAACAATGATGGGCTACGGAGCTCAAAAAATTGGAACAATGTTAAGTATGCCAGTGAAACAAATTTGAAACAAATTAGGAGAGCCGTAATGATAGCCTACCGGAAGAATTGGAACAATGATGGGCTACGGAGCTGCCTGGGTTGTTTGGCTGAACCAGTGGTGGCACGGATGAGGGGGTAAGAAAAGGGGGAAGGATGCAAGCAAGCTCGCATCCAGATAAGTAGACCAGTGTATGTATGTATGTGCAATGGCTACCTCCCAAGCCAAGCCTGCCTAATGGTTGAGTATAGTGATTTTATTATGGTAGCTACAGTAGTAATTAGGAACCGAGAGGTTCATTACTGTAAGAATTGTTGGCTGACTGGCTAATCTACAGCCAAAACTACTCTAACGATTTTGATGAAATTTTCACAGCGGCTAGATACCGCGATTTTAAGGTCCCTGGTATGTTCCGCTATTTCGTCCATGAGCCGTGGGCTCGAAAAATAGACATAAACGAAAAAACGCCATAGGCGCAATGATAAAAACACCAGCTGGCACTCATGAAAAATGGATAGAGATAGCCTAGTAATGCTATTCTATAGGAATGGCCACCTAACAAGGAAATGCTTTCTCTGCCAAGTATTATCCTCACTCTACAACTCAGACAGTAAGCAAACAAAAGCCGTGGGATTCTAATGTATTACATCATAAGCTGATTGCTCTCCCAATAGCCCTCACACACTCACTGAATCCAATGAAATCGAATATCTATTAGCTTAATGCGAATAGCTGGTAAGCTGAATGCAATTTTAGTTATTGTGTAGGCCTACTACTGTTGACTGTAGAGTAGACTGCTATGTTGCATGTATTTAATTAAAATAATTTTCGTAGAGGGAAGTTAATTTGGGATCAGATGTAAGCAAAGCTGTTCAATGGGGTGGGTCATGGGACCCAAATATAGTACATTATGCATGGCAACGATTTCTGATATAATTAAAATACAAATTGATTTATTATTATTTTTATTTTATATCTATTTTATTGATAAAATAATATTATGATTTTACCGAATTTCATTTACCCCGTTGGGGAGTGTATATTATTATTAAAATACAAGACAGGGGCTTGTTTCGATATATGTAGTTGCGCCCTTCGAGCAGCACGTGAGTTAATCAAATATTAGACACAATGTTTGACTTTGTCCCTTCTACAGTAGCAGCACGTGAGTTTTGCTTTGACCCTTGAGCACCTGGAATGTAAATGTTAGAATGATTTTTGGATTACCATTTAATTCTCATCGATATATTGTTGAAAACCTAGTGCAGTTTAAACACCCGTGTATTATGCTTTACTCTCGCTTCGTTTCATTTTGTTTATCATTACGTAGGTCTAACAAAATGTGCATTCGTTTTCTTGCTAATATATGTTTAGTTGATTGTCGTACCCGGTCTGGGAGAAATTTACGAGAAATAGGAAACATGTGTAACATATTTAATCTTGAATTGCTGACATCTCGTGCGGTATCTAATCTTACTTATGTACCGTTACTGAACGCAGATAAGTGGCGAGTTAATTTTTGTAGGGAAATTATTTGGTGCCTAAACAACGGAGGTATTGTAGATGGCTTTACCCGCCAGGAATTGAGTAATATTTTAAAAAGTGTATCTTCATCATAATTAATTACCTTCTTAGATCTGCAGTACTTAGACATATCATATTATTTTATAATAGTGCTTGTATTATTAACCTATTGTGCTTTGTGTACCCATCTGTATATTTGGTGTACGAAATTAAATTAAATTAAATTAAATAAATGATGTTGCGCCCTTCGAGCAGCACGTGAGTTACATCAAATAATAGGCACACTGTTTGACTTTGTCCCTTCGAGCAGCACATGA
Source organism: Nemertoderma westbladi (assembly GCA_032718475.1). NCBI lineage: Eukaryota > Metazoa > Xenacoelomorpha > Nemertodermatida > Nemertodermatidae > Nemertoderma > Nemertoderma westbladi. Next base: position 24,776 of record JAUCBJ010008611.1, on the reverse strand, counting down.
GTTTGGCTTTGACCATTCCAGCAGCGTGTGTCAATCGAGCCGAATCATACTGATCGAGCCGAATAGAACCAATCGAGGCGATCAAGCCGAGTCGAGCCCAATCGAGCCGAGTCAAGCCGAACGGAGCCGAGTTGAGCCAAATCAAGCCTAGTCGAGCCAGACTGTGGCGAGGCAAGCCCAATAGAGCCGAGTCTAGTCCAATCAATCCTAGTCGAGCCTAATTGAGCCGGACCGAGCCCAATCGAGCCAGACTGAGCCAAGTTGAGACAAATTGAGCCGAGTCAAGCCCAATCAATCCCAATCGAGCCGAGTCGAGCGGATTGAGCCAAGTCGAGCCAGACCGAGCCGAGTTGAACCCAATCGAGCCGATTGAGCCGAATCGAGCTGAGTCGACTCAGACCGAGCCCAATTGAGCCATGTCACGCCAAATTGAGCTGGACTGAGTCGAGTCGAGCCCAATCAAGCCGAGTCGAGCCCAATCGAATCGAGTCGAGCCCAATAGAGCCGAGTCGAGCCCAATCAAGCCTAAGTCGAGCCGGACTGAGCCAAGTTGAGCCAAATCAAGCCGAGTCAAGCTCAATCAATCCCAATCGAGCCGATTCGAGCCCAATCGAGCCGAGTCGAGCCCAATCGAGCCAATTCGAGCCAAGTCGAGCCGGAACGAGCCGGACCGAGCCGAGTCGAACCCAATCAAGCCGATTGAGCCGAATCGAGATGTGTCAAGTCGAGCCCAATCAAGCCGAGTCGAGCCCAATCAATTTGAGACGAGCCGGACAGAGCCGAGTTGAGCCTAATCAAGCCGAGTCGAGCCAGACTGAGCCGGACCGAGCCCAGTCTAGCCGGACTGAGCCAAGTTGAGCCAAATCGAGCCGAGTCAAGCTCAATCAATCCCAATCGAGCCGATTCATGCCCTACCGAGCAGAGTCGAGACCAATCGAGCCGAGTCGAGCCCAATTGAGCCAAGTCGAGCCGGACCGAGCCGAGTCGAACCCAATCAAGCCGATTGAGCCGAATCGAGCTGAGTCGAGTCGAGCCCAATCAAGCCGAGTCGAGCCAAACCGAGCCGATCAAGCCAAGTCGAACTGAATCGGGCCCAATCATGCCAGACCGAGCCGAGCTCGTTGTCTCTTTTATTTGAAATAAAAAGTCGGTTCCTTATCGGGCCACTAGGCCCGTCACTAGTTAGGAACCGAGAGGTTCATTACTGTAAGAATTGCTCGTGGCTGGCTGGCTGACTGACTGGCTGGCTGGCTGGCTGATCTACAGCCAAAACTACTCTAACGATTTTGATGAAATTTTCACAGCGGCTGGCTGACCGGATTCTAAGGTCCCTGGAATGATCGGCTACTCCGTCCATAGCCTCTGGGCTCGAAAAATAGACGTAAACGAAAAAACGCCATTGGTGCAATGATAAAAACACCAGCTGGCACTCATGAAAAATGGATAGAGATGGCCTAGTAATGCTATTCTATAGGAATGGCCACCTACCAAGGAAATGCTTTCTGTGCCAAGTTTTCACTCACTCTTTCAACCACCGCTGAGGCTATTACAGCCTCAGCTGAATAGCCCTTCCCAATGCATCTTATAGAAATATACATGGTCACTCACTCTGCTATGTTAGTTAGCGTGCAATCTGAATGACTGTTAGTTTTACACAGTGCCTTTTCTGATGATTGTCGGGTACTATTGTAACTGTCTGACTTGTACGCTGCTCCAATAATATAATAGTTGAATTTAAAATATATGAAAGACAACCTTAATACTGTACTATGGAGAGGCGTCATTGACTTAAAATCAGAAGATAAACACTGTTCTATTTATTTACTTTACTTAGCTACAGTGATTAAATTGGTTAGAATGGCAAAAGCCAATAGCTTCTCCCCCCATCAAGCTGGCTAGTGGCTACCATGAACTAAAGATATATTATTTATTAGGTTATGGACTGCGGTCCAGATGATTGATTCTTAATTACAGAAGTCAGTAAGTACTGAAGTATAGTGTACAGTTGAGAGTTGACTGTAGAACTGTATTAGGCCTTCCAGATTACTGCTGTAATATTTACACATGGCAGCATGGCAAGTGATGTCATACCGGCTGACCGCGTGACCGGTACGGTCTGACGGTAGCCCTACATCCTACTTCTACATGCTGACTGACTGTGGACTGTGCTGTGTGCCTGACATCCCTTACCGCCGCTACACAGGTCTGCCGGTGCCCGGTAGTTACAGTTAGGTACCGGTAGTGCAGTATTCTAGTCAGTCAGTAGTACAGTACAGCAGTAACAGTAGTAAGGTAACTCTGTAACTGGGTAAGGAAGGACAGAAGGATGCAGTGATTCACAGACAGACAGATGCAGGGTTGAGGACTAGTCAGCCTGTATCCTCTATCAGTCTATGGAATACATCCAAAAAGTTGCGCCGGATGGCGTGCCGACCAATTTTTATATGAGCCGCGCGCCGCCGCAGCCGATGCATTTTCGAAAGACCGAAAGAAATTATATTTTTAAGCGCGCCGAAAATTAAACTGTAACTGTGACCTAGGTGCTAGGCCTGTATGGAATCCATCCAAAAAGTGCGCCGGATAGCGCGCCGACCAATTTTTATGCGCGCCGCGCACCGATGCAATTTCGAAGAAAAACCCTGCGCCTCCTAAATTTTTACCGGTAAGCACGCCGATGCAATTTCAAATTTCGAAGAAACCCCGCGCCAACTAAATTTTTAAGCGCGCCACACATTGAAACAATTTTGAAGAGCGCCACGCCAATGCAAATTCAATTTTGAGGGAGTGTAACCAATCTGTCAATGTCAGTCACTCAGTAGTCAGTACTGCTGTACCAGTCTGCCAGTCCCTGCTGCCCTATACAGCTATACAACAGTTGCCTAACCATAACCATTGAACCATTAACCATACAACAGAAAAAGAAAGGCGAGCGAAGCGAGCCGAAATTTTTAAACAGCTAATGCAATTTTTAATAGCCTAATTGTTAAATCTGTAAACTAACAAATCGGCGCCGGTTTTTATTTTTGGGAGCGCCACGTGCCAAAGCCGGCGCGCTTTACGATTTTCGAGCGCGCCACGCGCCAAAGTCGGCGCGCTTTACGATTTTCGAGCGCGCCACGCGCCACATTGGCGCGCTTTTATTGCAAAGTGCGCCGGATTAATCCGGCGCAAAGTGTATGGATTCCAGTCTGGGTGCTAGGTGACCAGTGACATTGTGAAATAATTTCACACATGTTGCATGTGCAACAGTGCAATGTGCAGATCTGATGTGATACAGTGCAGTGCTGCAGTGATAGGCAGATAGGCCTATAACTGCTGAACTGTATAAAGTTCTGAAGTTGTAAAATATCAAATACTGAAATATGTTGCACTGCGCGATTTGGCTGTTTCTGTCTGTCTGTGTTTGGTACCGGTAGTCAGCAGTCAGGTAGGCGTACACGCGTAGGCCAGTAGGCCCTACCCGTTCAGCCGTCTGGCCGTTAGCCCGTACCGTAGTCAGGTAGGCCTCAGGCCTAGTGCCAAATTAATTACATAAATAAATTCCGGTCTGCCGGTAAATTATTATTACCGGTGCCGGTAGGAGCCAGGAGGCCTACAAGCCTACCGGTCAGCCGGTGCCGTATTACAGTACAGTATTAGGCCTACCGTTACCGTATAGGTCAGTAGATACCGGTCAGCCGGTACCGTAGGCCTACAGTATTACTGTATTACGACCCGGAAACCTATAATCAGGCTGTCAGGGCTGGCAACCAATGGTTTTTCTCACCATTGGTTTTTTATGGTTTTTTGGTTTAGCCAACTTTTAAAAAAAGGCGAAAAAATTGTTTTTTATGGTTTTTCATAAAATTTTACAATTAACGCTGTAAATAATATAAAGCAGACGTGTAGTCGCGTTTCTTTTTCATTTTGCACTGTTAGAAGGAAAAAAATTAGCTCACTTTGAGTTTTGCTCGCGTTTCTTTATCTTATCATTTTGCACTGTTCAGCTGTTATAATGCTGTAGGCCTAACTGCCTATGCCTAATGGACAAATTTCTCTCACTTTGAGTTTTGCTCTCGTTTCTTTTTCATCTGTTCATTCTGCAATGTTAATGAAAGGGTTTTGCTCGCTTCGCTGGCGTATGTTTCTCGTTTACATTGTTAAAATGTGGTGTGCGCGTTTTTTTTCGGTGCATGCGCGCGCGGTATATCAGTATATTGTCCAATATTGCGCGGCTGAAAAATTGTGCGCGGTTCAGTGGTGGTTTGCAGCCAGGCGTGCAGTGGAGCAGTGCAGACGTCTGGACGTTGGTATGTATTTTTACGTTGTATGTTGTTAGTATTTTGTCACATGCTGACATGGGCTGATGGGTTGGAGGAGCAGGAGAGTAAGGACATAACAGAACAGCAGAATAAACGCTTCAAACCAGCATACTGCTGTACTCGTACTGTATGTGGCCTTATTCAATTATTCCAGTATTTTGTTATATTGGGCAAGCGCAAGGGTTGTACTGTCAGACTGTTGTATGTAGGCAGTAGGCCCTGGCCCTACATTTGTATGCATTGCTGTATTGGATTTAATTAAACCACAGAAAACCATAAAAAGCCAAACAATAAAACCACCTCCAAAAATTTTTTTTTCAAAAAACCATGGTATTTGCCATCCCTGCCTATAATCAATACCGGTATTCAATACCGATCTGCCGGTAACAGAATAATACTGCGCTGACATCTGACAGTCTGAACATTGCCGACTCCCGACTGCATTACATAGTTGCATCTGCCTCGCGCCGTGCTGATCTGTTATTATTTTGTGTTAATTTGACTGTTATTGCTAATTCAGTAATTGCTTTATTGAATCGAATTGAATTGTTTTATTGATTACTTTAGACACCGAGTTCTTGAGTTAGAGTTGCCTTACCATTACCGTTACACCAACCTTCAATATACTTTTACTCCCTATCCTGCTTCTTTTATAATGCCCCCGAAAAAGCGAACGAAATTTAACTTTCATTCCGTTCGCAAGGAGCTTCCGGATCCACGTTCTCCATCGCTGCCGCGGCGGGACGTCGGAGTAGCGGGAGTTGAAATTTCTCAACTGTCCGGTAGGTTGAGATGCAGCACTGGTGGAGACACCGGTACTGCATCTCTCGGAGAAGCTTCTGCTCCCGCTACTAATGGCGGGGCCGCGGTGGCGGGTCCGGGCGTCGCGATGACAACCAGTATCGACGGCTCCGCAATTCCAGTGGTGAGAGACGGCAGGCCTCTACCTGCTACCGCCAACCGTTCCGCCACTGGAATTTCTTCGATCGCTATGGTTCCCAGAAGAGGGCGATCCACTACCGGTACCAGCATCACGACCACCGCTAGCAGTACCATTCGTATCGCTGGTACCTTCCACCAAGGTTAGTTTTTTTTTCTCGTCCTACTACCGCACCGGTAAGGAAGTATCATACAGTCAGACAGTCCTCAATTATTTTAAATTGTTCTTAATGATTGATCTGTCTGTAAACCTAACCAGTCAACCAACCGACGCAAGTAGCATTTACATTTGTTTATTTCTGTATTGTTTTGATTTTATGGCGCGTGACAATGACAATATCTGAAAACAAACACAATGTCCTTGAACTGGTATCTGAATTAAGTCTTTCCGGTATTATACAAAAGTTAATTTCTCCAAAATATAATTTACTCACAGGTGACGAACGATTTCTGGTATTCTCTCGTGGGGTTCAATGCACTGCCGTTGCCGCTTTCGCTTCTGGAATGGCCGCTGTAACCAACCCGGTTATATGGAGTAGTGAGATAGTTGATTATATTGTCACTGGGGGAGATCAACTTTATCAACAACTGTCGTGAGTGTTTCATTACTTATAGTAGTCAATCAGGAAATAATAACACTTTCGGGAAATTATATTTTCTTCTCTGTTCCCCACAATAATATTTCACAATGTTTATTGGCCCAAAAAATCCGCTGCGGGGTGGAGTTCTGATACACTTAACATAAACTCTCAAAGTTGATCTGGTTAAAAAATATTTATAATAAAAATTAAATAAAAATAAAAATATTTTCTTTATGATACGTGTGGTCTTCTTTATGATACATGTGGGTGGGGTCTTCTTTATGCTACGTGTGGTCTTCTTGATATACGTGTGGTCTTCTTTATGATACGAGTGGTCTTCTTTATGTTACGTGTGGTCTTCTTTATGTTACGTGTGGTCTTCTTTATGATACGTGTGGTCTTCTTTATGATACGTGTGGTCTTCTTTATGCTGCGTGTGGTCTTCTTGATATACGTGTGGTCTTCTTTATGATACGAGTGGTCTTCTTTATGTTACGTGTGGTCTTCTTTATGTTACGTGTGGTCTTCTTTATGATACGTGTGGTCTTCTTTATGATACGTGTGGTCTTCTTTATGATACGTGTGGTCTTATTTTATGATACGTGTGGTCTTCTTTATGATACGTGTGGTCTCCTTTAAGATACCTGTGGTCTTCTTTAAGATACGTGTGGTCTTCTTTATGATACGTGTGGTCTCCTTTAAGATACCTGTGGTCTTCTTTAAGATACGTGTGGTCTTCTTTGTGACACGTGTGGTCTTCTTTATGATACGTGTGGTCTCCTTTAAGATACCTGTGGTCTTCTTTAAGATACGTGTGGTCTTCTTTAAGATACGTGTGGTCTTCTTTATGACACGTGTGGTCTTCTTTATGATACGTGTGATCTTCTTTAAGGTACGTGTGGTCTTCTTGATATACGTGTGGTCTTCTTTATGATACGTGTGGTCTTCTTTAAGATACGTGTGGTCTTCTTTATGATACGTGTGGTCTTCTTTAAGATACGTGTGGTCTTCTTTAAGATACGTGTGGTCTTCTTTATGACACGTGTGGTCTTCTTTATGATACGTGTGATCTTCTTTAAGGTACGTGTGGTCTTCTTGATATACGTGTGGTCTTCTTTATGATACGTGTGGTCTTCTTTAAGATACGTGTGGTCTTCTTTAAGATACGTGTGGTCTTCTTTATGACACGTGTGGTCTTCTTTATGATACGTGTGATCTTCTTTAAGGTACGTGTGGTCTTCTTGATATACGTGTGGTCTTCTTTATGATACGTGTGGTCTTCTTTAAGATACGTGTGGTCTTCTTTATGACACGTGTGGTCTTCTTGATATACGTGTGGTCTTCTTTTGATACGTGTGGTCTTCTTTAAGATACGTGTGGTCTTCTTTACGATACATTTGTCTTCTCTATGATACGTGTGGTCTTATTTATGATACATGTCGTCTTCTTTTTGATACGTGTGGGTGGGTGTTGTCTTCTTTATGATACGTGTGGTCTTCTTTACGATACATTTGTCTTCTTTAAGATACGTGTGGTCTTCTTTATGACACGTGTGGTCTTCTTGATATACGTGTGGTCTTCTTTATGATACGTGTGGTCTTCTTTAAGATACGTGTGGTCTTCTTTAAGGTACGTGTGGTCTTCTTGATATACGTGTGGTCTTCTTTATGATACGTGTGGTCTTCTTTAAGATACGTGTGGTCTTCTTTATGACACGTGTGGTCTTCTTGATATACGTGTGGTCTTCTTTTGATACGTGTGGTCTTCTTTAAGATACGTGTGGTCTTCTTTACGATACATTTGTCTTCTCTATGATACGTGTGGTCTTATTTATGATACATGTCGTCTTCTTTTTGATACGTGTGGGTGGGTGTTGTCTTCTTTATGATACGTGTGGTCTTCTTTACGATACATTTGTCTTCTTTAAGATACGTGTGGTCTTCTTTATGACACGTGTGGTCTTCTTGATATACGTGTGGTCTTCTTTATGATACGTGTGGTCTTCTTTATGATACGTGTGGTCTTCTTTATGTTACGTGTGGTCTTCTTGATATACGTGTGGTCTTCTTTATGATACGTGTGGTCTTCTTTATGTTACGTGTGGTCTTCTTTAAGATACGTGTTGTCTTCTTTACGATACATTTGTCTTCTTTATGATACGTGTGGTTGGTCTTATTTATGATACATGTCGTCTTCTTTTTGATACGTGTGGGTGGGTGTTGTCTTCTTTATGATCGTGTGGTGTGTTTTTAGCCATTTTCGTCCAAAAAATAACAGAAAAATTGTATTTAAATATTTTGTACATGTTGGTAAATTGCTGTTTAATACAATGTGAATACGATGTATATATGAATCAATATAAACAACTCATATAACATGCCAGGTGGACCCACAACAACTATAAACTATGTATATTCTTATGGTTGTAATTGTAACATATTCTAGGCTAAGGTAAATTTGTATTATTATTACTGTTATACTTTTAGACAATCTCCGCTGGCTTTGCAACACCGCGATATTCCAGCGACGTTTACTGCAAAGGATCTCGAGGCTGAGTTCACAGTTTTGGATCTCATTGCTGGGGCGCCCAATCCTATCCCAGGATATGGTAACTTACTGCAGGGAGTTACCCAAGCCTTCCTGCGTTCCGATCTCGCCATTCTAACGTCATTCGATATAACGGTGATGATCGGTAAAGACTCTGACTCTTCGTTCTTCATGTTCGACTCCCACGCGCGCGATGCCCAAGGTTTACCATCACCCGAGGGCGTCGCTGCGCTAACCATTTACTCAACTATTGACGAACTTGTTGTCTGTTTCTATAGAGGAGTGCCTGGGAGTCTGCAAGATAACGCACAGTACGAGATATCGTGTGTCAGAGTCCGCGCCCAGTATACGGCGGAATCGCGACGGCGTGCTGCACATCGTGCGAGTGTAGAGGAATACCGGATTAATAACCCGGAGACTCATCGTGAGAATGTGGCGCGCAACCGTATTAATAACCCGGAGACTCATCGTGAGAACGTTGCGCGCAACCGTATTAATAACCCAGAGACTCATCGTGAGAATGTTGCGCGCAACCGTATTAATAACCCGGAGACTCATCGTGAGAATGTTGCGCGCAACCAACGTGTCAACCCGGAACCCCACCGCGCGAGTGTAGCTGCGCATCAGCGGGGTAACCCGGAATCCCATCGTGCAAGAGTGGAGGAATACCGGAATAATAACCCTGAGATCCATCGCGAGAATGTTGCGCGCAACCGGATTAATAACCCGGAGACTCATCGTGAGAACGTTGCGCGGAACCGGATTAATAACCCGGAGACTCATCGCGAGAACGTTGCGCGCAACCGGATTAATAACGTCACCTATCCACCACCAGGTACAGTGACTGTCCCAACTCTCGAGGATAAAACAAGAGTTTGGGACAAAATGACTCGGAGTTTGGGGGACGACGGAATGGGTCAACGGACCTGTTGCGTTTGCGACGAGTCCGTATTCCTGGACTCCATCCAGGAAAAGGTCTGGTGTGCTGATGTTCCCGATAAAGACAATTTCGAGTACGACCGGATGATCGATTTATTCCGTAAGAAACTCACTCCCGGGAGCTCAACCAACTACCCCGCGGCCTTAACTAACCTCTACTCGGTTGAGGCCTTGGATGACCGACTAAAGGGTGTGTTGTTGTCTCCCAGGGGTTTTAAAGTTGACCAGGATGGTGCGGTGCGGCTGCGTATTTGTTCAACCTGTTCGAACTCTCTCAGAAACGCAGCTATGAAGAAACCACCGAAACTCTCCATCGCAAGTGGTTTCTTGTTGGGCGAGGTACCGACTTACCTCGCTGACGCAACCGACGCCGAGTGGAATTTGGTTGTTCGCGCGACGCCGACCTGTAAGACTGTAGTTGTACGAGGCGGCGCGAATAAGATGATGCAGTCGCATGTGTTAGTTTGGGGACAACCTGACACTCCGGCTGCAATTCAACTACCTCGAGTTCTGCAGGACTCCGTTTCGGCGTTTCGGGTGATTCTAGCCGGAGCGTTAACTTCAGTCCAACGTTTACTGGCTATGAAACGCTGCACCATCCGACGCGATAAAGTAAACGCGCTCCTTACGTTTCTACTCGCCAATAACCGTCTCTATGGCGATGTGGAACGCATTCAGGAGCGGTTAGATGAACTGCCCGCCGATGACATCCCCAGTTCGATGATCAGCTCTGTCGACGATGAAACAACGGAAATGGAACTGGGGGAACCTACGTCGTCTCACACTCGCCCCGCTGACATTGTGAACGTCGCTGACCTAGAGGAGGGTGTCGAACGTACAGACGCCTCTATATTCTCTTCTAACCAGGTTGGTGTTTTTTGGTACTTTTAATAATCGATGGGTTGAATTATTTATTGTATTTGGTTTATTGTTTTACTATATATTATGGGTGTAAATTGGAATATTTCACTTATAATATCAGAGTCTATCATGGTTAAAATGTCAGACGAATTTAGTTATTTTTCCAGTACCAGTACAAGTACCTGTAACAGAACAAGTACCGGTACCAGTACAAGTACCAGTACAAGTACCGGTACAAGTACAATTACAAGCACCGGTACCAGTACAAGTACCTGTAACAGAACAAGTACCGGTACCAATACAAGTACCGGTACCAGTCCAAGTACAATGACAAGCACCGGTACCAGTCCAAGTACAATTACAAGCACCGGTACCAGTACAAGTACCTGTAACAGAACAAGTACCGGTACCAGTACAAGTACCTGTAACAGAACAAGTACCGGTACCAGTACAAGTACCTGTAACAGAACAAGTACCGGTACCAGTACAAGTACCTGTAACAGAACAAGTAACGGTACCAGTACAAGTACCGGTACCAGTCCAAGTACAAGTACAAGCACCAGTACAAGTACCTGTAACAGAACAAGTACCGGTACCAGTACAAGTACCGGTAACAGTACAAGTACCGGTACCAGTAAAAGTACCGGTACCAGTACAAGTACAAGTACCAGTACAAGTACCGGTACCAGTACAAGTACCGGTACAAGTACAAGTACCGGTACAGGTACCAGTACAAGTACCGGTACAAGTACCGGTACCAGTACAAGTACCGGTACCAGTACAAGTACCGGTACCAGTACAAGTACCAGTGCAAGTACCGGTACCAGTACAAGTACCAGTACAGGTACCATTACAAGTACCGGTACAAGTACCAGTACAAGTACCGGTACCAGTACAAGTACCGGTACCAGTACAAGTACCGGTACCAGTACAAGTACCGGTACAGGTACCAGTACAAGTACCGGTACAAGTACAAGTACCGGTACAAGTACAAGTACCGGTACCAGTACAAGTACCAGTACAGGTACCAGTACAAGTACCGGTACAGGTACCAGTACAAGTACCGGTACTACTACAAGTACCGGTTGTACCGGTACAAGTACCGGTACCAGTGCAAGTACCGGTACAAGTACAAGTAAAGGTACCTACCAGTACAAGTACCCTGAACCAGTACAAGTGCTTTTACCACTACAAGTACCGGTACTGGTACCAGTACAAGTACCGGTACCAGTACATGCACCGGTAACAGTACAGGCAGCGATATCAGTACAAGTACCGGTACAAGTACCAGTTCCATTGCAAGTACCGGTACCAGTACATGCACCGGTACCAGTACAGGCACCGATATCAGTACAAGTACCGGTACAAGTACCAGTTCCATTGCAAGTACCGGTACCAGTACAAGTACCGGTTCTGGTACCATTACAGGTACCTGCATCAGAACAATTACCGTGTCAAAAATCGGGTAAATTTGCTTGACATACTTTATGAACGTCCCCATACTTATCATGGGACAACTATTTGCTCTTTATTATATATTTATTTTTGCAGATCTAATCTGTCGCTTATTAATTGATACGACGATTTTTGCTACAAAGTATATTGAAATGTAATGAGTAATTTTTTATGATTTTTTAATTATATTTTTCTTTGGTTATATAATTATATTTGCAGGTGACGCAATCAGCAACGCAAGCGCAGATGTTACAACGAATGGGGGGATGTGACGATGAACTTGTCCTACGGCGCAGTTCACATTTACTGTCGGACTGGAACTCAGAGACTCGGATGCTAATGTTCGCCAAGCAGTTTCCCTTCGGTTATGGCGACCCGGGGGACATCGCAGGCGTTGGGAATGTCGAAGGATTTCGTCATCTACTCCGGTTATCGACCCAACAGTTTAGCGATTCGGAATCTGTCCTCCGGGTTTTTGACATTCTGTCCCGCGAACAGGCACTGAGTAATACGTCTTTACGTTTGCGGAAATTCCCTGGCGTTTGTGCGAATATTAACTCGGTTACACGCGATGAACTCAAAGAATTCCTCGATAAGTCGCGTAATGAAACCGTTAATAACTCAGGGAACGCGCGATCGTTGATGACTCACGTGAAGATAGTCTCGGGAACTAAATGGGGATCCGATGAGCAACGAACTCAGGAGCGGAGAAAGTTATACAACCTGATAACTAAGTTTGGTAACCCACATCTGTTCCTCACCGTTGCTCCTAACGAAATGGGATCCCTTGCGGTTTTCAGGTTAGTTTATATTTAATTAAAATGGGGGAGGGGGGGTTTGTTAGTTGTACGTAGATTACGAGACACTATATTCCGGGACATAGTGTGAATTTATTTCTAAAATGTGGGGCGAGCCACAAAGTAAACCACCATTGCATTAGCATACAATTTAATTGTAATACATGGTTATAAATCGGCGTTGTATAAGGTTATATTTGGATTTCTTATATAAAGATTTGGTGCTAGCACCAAATTTCGTATCCATGACGAAATAGTACAGATTTGAGATAGTACTGCTGTTTTAAATGATTCCATCGGATTCAGGTGATAATATATGTTGATAAATTTGCTTATTTTTAAAATTTTGGTGCTGGCACAGCAATTTTAACCCGAAAAATACAAGTTTGAAAACTCTTACGCCATAAACCTCTAAAACGCGAGAAATAAGGTGTCACAAGCAATTGAATGGATTTTCAGAATTTCGTGCTGCACCAAATTCAGCACACAGCACCGAAAAATACAAGTTTGATACGCTTGGTGCAACTCGTATATATTCCATTGAAACCAGAACCCCAAAAAACCCCAATTGCGTAAAAAACAGGTTCAAACAACCAATTTTCAACTTTGACATAATTAAAAATTTGGTGCTGGCACCAAAATTTGGCACCCGCCGAAAAAACAAGTTTGAAATTTCTACATTCATTTATAAGAATTCCATCTAATTGCAAACACCAAAAAGCCGGTGTAAATAAAAAATAGAGATGTTACAAATCATATTTCATGAAATGTATTTTTCAAAAAAAGTCTCAAAAAAAGTGCCAAAAGTTGGGTTAAAAATGGTGTTATAACCCGAAAACTTCCCAATATTTTTGAAAACCGTTTTCACAATTGGGAAGACAATATATTTTTAGGAAAAGTCATAAAATGTCAGATTCGCAACGCGTTCGTTTCAGAGTTATAACTTATAACAAAAAAACACGGGTGCGGGGGGGGGGGGGTGTCATATTGACCCCCCCCCCCCCCCCCCCCGGGGTTTAATAGGGTTAATGAGCGCCCTTCTATTATATTTAAAGCATATTATTATTATTATTAACTAAACTAATAATTATATTTTTATTTTACTTTTCAGATATGCAGAGGCGTCGAATGGGAAGGATATATCTGTTCAGTTCAACGATACAGATGACTTCCCTACACCCGCGGATCGGTTTGCAGCGCTCGGTAAGAACCCACACGCGGCGGCAAAGTATTTCGATCGCTTGGTCACCCACTTCATTCGCAATGTTCTCGGATGGAACTCGGCTAACGAGAGCGGGAATGAACGTGGCCTTTTCGGCCATACCAAGGCTTTCTTTGCTGTTCCCGAAACTGCAGGCCGTGGCGCCTTACATCTACATTCCCTTATCTGGATTCACGGTTTCCCAGCCACTTCGCAACAGTTTAAAGATCTGGATTCAGATTCTAAGGGAAAGTTAATTGAGTTCGCCGACACTGTTATAAAGACATCCGTTCCAATCGATACATCGACGTGTCACAATTGCGCGGTTTCTCTTGAACCTGTGGCAATACCTGTATCGGCGAGTAAACGGTCGTTTGGTAATTCATCTGAACCAGTTGTCGCTTCCTGTACCGTTTGCGGCAACAAGTTTACTGCGTCCGAACTGCTATCAATTGCCATTACACGTCGTTCTGTTGAAGAATCAATCCAACTAACTGACGGAGAGGTTCAGGTGATTCTAAACAATTCTACTCCTCCGCAACAGTGTCGCCCCACTGAAAGTGGGACTGTGGCGTCTCAGATTATATCGAGCATTATTGCTCAACGTGTTAATCTACATGATTGGCGGCATCGCGCTTCTTGCACCAAGAAATCTGCGATCACTTCTGGTTCCCAATGTCGATTCCAGTTCCCTAGGGGTAAGTACTTATTGTACTATATTTATTTATATTTGAAATATATTTATAATTCATAGGTTCTTCTAAAAAATAATTATTAATATTATTATAATATGTAAATTTGAATAATATCCCTTTTTATCAACAAGACATACTGTCGCTAGATGTAGAGTGCGCTTTTGGATGGTATCTAACTAGAATGTCGCGATTTTTTTTTGATTTTTCTCTTTTTGACCAAAAAAAGCAACACTATAGCTATGCTACTGCTTTCTTTGGCTAATTAAATAACAACACATTTAGGCTACACACTCACAAATTGCAAAATAATTGTTCATACGATAATTTAATAATAGGCCTACTGTATACTGTACTCGTGATATTATACTATGTTATAAACAAACAAATATACGAGCTCATCTATGAGCTCAATTGATTAATTGATATCGCAATTTGAATAATTACGATTGATCGGACATCAAAGTAGACAAAGATTGTACCTAACAAAATTAATCATGAAGCCGCGAATTTCAAGTTTCATTATCAATATAAATTAAATAATTAATTGATAGCTGTAAACTTTACGTTACTTGTTACTTACAGATTGTAATGTTACTAATATTCCAATTTTGGTTTATATGTGTTTTCTGGGGCGCTGAATACGATAAAACATGTTGTAGGGTCGGGTCACTCAGACATGCGAAGGGTTACTTTTCGGCCCCACGTGATTAGCGAAAAGATCTACTTGTAATTTTCATGCTGCACCGTATTTAAACCGTTGGGAAATGTAACCATCGAATTCTCAACGCCGCAAAACCAAGTAGTTGACATTTTTATCGAAAAATTCTGAAATTTAGTCTGTTTGAAAAATATGCTACTTGTATTTTTCGTGCAGTTCGGTGCCCTAAAATCAACCAGTGGATCCGTATCCCGGTAGAAGGCCCTAGCAAAATTTAAACACTTGGAAAATGTAACCATCGAATTCAGCATGCAGGAAAACCTAGTATAGTTGAGATTGTTATCTATCAATTCTGATATTTTGTCTTTTTGAAAACATGTATTTTTCGGGTACATATTTCTCGAATTTCGAAAGGGAGGGGGGGGGTGTGGGGAGGTCAAAATCCCCCCCCCCCCCCCCCCCCCAGGTAATTTCCGCAAGTTAAATAGGGTTATTAATGAATATTATTATTATAATAATGAATATGACGTTAATATGGCATAGTTTTATTCGACATTTTAATTCCCCTTGATATTCTTCAATTTATTTGCGAAATAAATGATTAAACTTGCAAGAAAATTATTAATCTCGCGAGATAAATAATTAAACAAGCATGAAAACAATAATTATCTATCTGCGCGTTTAATAACTTATCTCGCGAGATTTTCTCTCGAGTTTAATAGTTTTCTCGCGAATTTAATATTTTTATCGCGAGTTAATAATGAATATCAAGGGGAATAAAATGTAGAATGAAAATACTAAAAGTATGCCATACATTAATTAATTAATACCTTAATGTTTTATTGTTTTATCATTATTTTGTACAGGACCAGTGGAGATTACAACCTTTGAAGATGGTCAAGTGGAACACGCTAGAGTCATAGGAAACGAATATATAAACTCTTATGTTCCTGTGTTACTCGAGCTGCTTCGTTGTAATCATGACTGCAGAATTCTCATTGGTGCAGCTGGTTCACTTCTGGCGTTTTATGTTGTCAAATATGTCACGAAGTCTCAGCAAAGTGTGGAGAGTCAGACTGCGATGATCCTAGCAGCGTTCGATAGAAAGAAAGCCTTGGAAGACTTAAATACGTCTCGTTCCCACGCTGCTGCTGCAAAACTGATTAACAGCATTGTTTATACGATCAGTAGCAAACAGGAAATATCTGCACCTCTCGCTGCCTTCTTTATCGAACGGAAGGGGCAACTAACATATGTATCACATAGGTTTTCAACGTTGCTCCTATCGCAAGCATATGCGATTCTTCAGAAGGAGGAATATGAGACCCTGCTTGAAAGAGATCGCCAAACTGGGGAATACCTATCAGTCTCCCAGTGGGAAGACTACTGCAACCGCCCTGATGGACTCGACAACGTTAGTCTGTATGAGTTTGTGGAGCAGTATGAGAAGGTCTCTATTGCGGGGAAAACAGGTGAAGTTCTCAAATTCCGAATTCTACACCTACAACGATTGACTCACGGCGTTGTTAAACGAAAAACCAATGTAATTCCGGATATAATTGGCCCGCGGTTGCCTGATAGACGGAATGAATTGGAACATGATAAATACGCTCAACTTGCCTTAATCCTGACCAAGCCTTTCCGATCTTCACACGACCTCATTCCTTCAAATGGTCAATCTTGGTGGGATACGATGTCATCTTGGCATGGAGCTGATTCTATACCGCTGTTGTTAGAACACATGCAGCAGTATTACATTGGACAGGAGGAAGCCAATGAACAACAACGCGTGCTGAGAGATCTTTCCTCGCAGAATGATGATGGTTGTGACAACGATAATCCCACTGCTGAACAAGAAATGGATAACAACCCAAATTGTCATTCAGATGAGGATGAAGACAATGCCGATATTGGTTTATCAACTCTGCATATTAGCCGGTTAATTGCCAAAGATGTCCCCGAGGTCGGAGTCCTCGAGTCATTGGGATTTGGAAGTGACGCTATGAATGACACCCAACTACCTTCAGTGGAAGCCCAACCAAACTCAAACTGGCATGAAGCGACTTCCGTTAACGGCTCTCGGACCTCATTGGCGGATATCCAGGAGGCTATCGACAACCACATGATTCAGGTTGATAATCCTCAAACCATTGTCGGCAGTTTGAATGATAACTTTCCTACACGACAGGCTGTTCTAGAACGCCTGGAGTATGCCCTCTCCCCAGATATTCAGTTGTCACCACAGGCAATGACTTCAATTAAAGAAGGAACTGCAATTTGCCCCGACCTAAATAATGTGGCGAAGGTTGAAGGATTGACTGGAGATCAACTGGATGCCTTTCGCATTATTGGCAAAGCCCTTCTCAAGGGTATCTGTGGGACTTCTGATACCCAGCTACGAATGCACCTGTCTGGCGAAGGGGGAACAGGGAAAAGCCGCGTAATAAACGCGGTGAAAAAACTCACAGACATGTGGAAACCCGGAGCTGTAAAGATTATGGCTCCAACTGGAATCAGCGCTGTTTCCATTGGAGGAAGTACAATACATCGATCCCTGCACATACCAGTCTCCCGTGGGGGTCAGAAACTTCTTTCTCGCCGTCAACTTACAGCTTTAAGAAAATGCTATGATGGAGTAATTCTCATCATCATCGACGAGATATCCATGGTGGGAGCAAATCTCTTCGAAAAGATTAACTCTACCTTATGTAAAATATCGGATGAGAAGGAATCCATCTTTGGCGGTTTCCATGTTGTCTGTTGTGGGGACTTTCTACAGCTACCTAGCGTCTGCTCCACGCCATTGACTAGAGTACATGCGACACTCGCAGATTGCCCCACACTTGAGAAGCTATCTGGAAGGGAGTTATGGTTGAAGTTTGATGTTATTGTCGAACTTAAGAAGAATTGGCGTCATATTGATGACCCTGAATGGGGAAATATACTTTCCGATGCTCGCCAAGGCGTTTGGTCTGCAGAAAGCATTGACTCTATCAATGAGAGAGTCGTTACCGATGCAGGTATGTTATTTGAACAACCGTTTTGTAGAAATCTGGTAAAAAAGTATTGATTTTTGTTCAAAATTACTTTATTCTTTAATTGTTAATTTTTCGCTCTAATATACCCCAAAAATTGGGAGTAAAAGCAAAAATACGATTAATAAATTAAGCCACGAAAAAATACCAATTTTAGAATACAATTAATTATGAATTATATAGAAGTTGAACAATATTATTCTTTATTCCTCGACTTTTTATTAATTTTTTTAATTTAGTCTCGGTCGGTTAATAAAATACCTCGTGAATAGTTAAAAAAGTTATAGTTTTTGTTCTTGGAGGAGTTCCCTATGTACAGGATAATGTTTTTGTAGAAGATGTTGTTTTCTTTTAAAAATTCACTTTTTATGAAGTGAATTTTACGCAAAAATCCGGACAAAAGCGACTTTTTGCCCAAAATCAACCCACATTTAGAATATTATAATATTAATTATGAATAATATTAAATACAATTGAAAGTTGGAGCAGTTGGAAGTTAAACCCCATATGGGTAGTTTGGTGTGGCAATGTTTAAACTTTTAAGGCAATTTTCTCGGAAAGTATTTTTTCACGCCAATAACACTACTCCTCTGCCATTTAACCTGTTTTTTTGTAATTTTCGCTTCATATAACAGGTAATTTAATAAACTTCGACAAATTTCGGTCAGTTTTTTTTATTTCATAATATTTCCCCGTTCCCAAGTTTTTTTGTTTATGCAACCACCTTCGAGTTATTTACTGTACAAATTAAAAACCACAGCGGGGGGTTTCCCCCCCCCCCCCCCCCCCCACAATTTATGCATATAATTTATACAATGCAAAAACACCGCAACTACAACAGACTTACGGTGTTTTGTTATTGTGACATTTGTTTTGTCATTGTGACATTTGTTTTGTCATTGTATATATCTAATGTATTTACATGCAGGTTGTACAATGCAAAAAGACCGTAAGTACAAAAAATAACGCTGAAGTCAAAATATTAATTGAAAGCGAGAAATAATCACGTAGAAAAATTTCCCACAATAATTTACAACAGCATTTTTGGAATTTTGATTGGATAATTACTTTTTGTCCGCATATTTGTAGATAAAATTACTTTTCTTAATTGTGATGTTTATTCTAGCTAGAATATGTTCATGAATAATGTTCTTATTGTTCTAGCGTTAGCTATTTATTAATATAATATAATTAATATTCTAGAACGATAATACTCTTCTTTTGAAATTTTTTGCGCGAATCGTTTACATAATATTGTCAGTTACAGTCGATCAAAATTTGTTTTTGTTAAATTCCAGATCATTTGAACGAGGTAATTGAATCATTCGCCCCCGTTGTTGTTTCTACCAATGCCTGCCGTGTAGCTATCAACAGTAAACTTGTTGGGGCTATGGGACTGGATATTGTTCGTATTCAGGCAGTAATGACTGGCGGACTTCCAGGCATCATGAAATACATACGCGATGACCAATGTGATGGCCTTCCACCGTTGTTAGATATTTTCCTCGACATGCCAGTTATGGTCAGTTCTAACGTTGCGGTGGAACTTGGCGTAGCTAACGGAACTTTGGCGTTCGTCAGAGGAGTTCAGTTTCCCCATGGTACGACATTTACCGATGAACCGTATGCTCCCGGACATCTCAAGATGGTGAAGCGCGCATCCTGTCTACCTGACTTTGTTATTCTGGAACCCATGTTTACCAAGTGCCCTATTTCATTTCCAAACATCCCTGATGGTTATTTCCCACTGTCACCCATCGTCATTAAGGGCATATCGATTAAACTTGGACAACACCTACAATTCCGCATAACGAATATGCGTCAGATACCCATGTCTCCAGCGTATTCGTTAACTGTATACAAAGTCCAAGGTCTGACACTTATTGTCCTAATCATTGGGCAATGGGATGCGGAGCGCTTCAGTGGCTTTAACGGCCAAGGATCCTATGTGGGGTTCTCTAGAGTTCGCTTAAAGAAGGGACTGTACTTACTATTCCCGATCGATGAAACCATCCGGCGCCGGTGTAAGCCCACGGCCGAACAGTTGGCTGAAATAGATCGGATAAAATCCGTGGCCGGGCAGTTACCCAACGAGTTCCTGCTATAACGGGGACCCAAAGGGGCTGTCTCTGTGGTTCTATTACGCGTTACCATGGAAACAAGCATACTGTCCGAAATCAAACTGGCTGCCGGATAATAGTAAGTCAGAAACTTCAACACGGGAATGGGAATTTCATGGGATTGGCTGTAGGGGAGTAGGGGAGGCCAAATCCTAATTATTATATTTATTTTAATTAACGTATTGTATTCTTACGAATTGCGACATATTATTGTATATGGCATATATATTGCCACGTGTATATATGGCCTAATATAATATGTGTCGTATTTGTAAGTTTTGATATTATTTTGGTGCATTTACTGTAGAACACTCCTTGTCGTGCCGGGGCGAGGCTGTGTATTATATCTCACTTTTATATGAATGAAACCATCCATTACAAACTGATTACTAAGAATTTTAGTACAATTTGAGAATTTAAAAACAAGAATATAACATATTCCTTTTTCGATACTTATATTATCAGTTTTTGGTTGGATTAGCTCTACACTTGAACTTAACTTATTATTGGCTTCACCTAATTGAAGATACCGTATTTCTTTCCGAAATTTATACATCAATTGTTACACGACAGTAACATTAAATACAATCTATTCACATTAATTTGACAAGTTTTTTTAAAGCTGAATTACAGAATATTTATTTGACGGTAATGGGGGGGCGGGGGGGGGGGGGGGTAATTCTATTACAGCTTCGTGTGAATAAAAACAACAAAGTTTTACATCGCGGCATTTGATAAAGTATGTCTGTTTATTTTGTTACCGGACAACAACATGTTTTCCCAGTCACCGTTTAAGAAAAACTAATTATAATTTAAATTGTAGTATTTACAGAGACCGGTACCGGCAACTGCAGGCAATAAAATAACCAGAACTTTTGAAGGTTATGATTAATTTTCTAAAATTAAATGTAAATAATAATGAAATTTATAATTTTATGTGGATTTTCAATTTAGTTTAACAAAAATTAGTTTATATTTTACAAAGATTGTCAGCAGAAATACAAGAGGGGTCTAAGATAATGTTGATCAAGTGTAAGGCATCCAACCACCAACCAATTGTTTTCCAGAAATATTACCATTTCAGATAGTAATCTTTCATTTACATGTGGATACCTTCATTCATGTTAAGTGAGTTTGAAACGATTCTGATTATTATAATTTATTATCGTTTCAATGTGTGTTTGGCGTACACGGGAATATCCAAGGGTAATGAAATTATAACAGCTCTGTTGGGAAAAGCCTTTACCTCACCGGCCATTGGCGACCCTTGTGTAGTACTGTGTGCCCTGATTTCACTGTGGCGGAGAGGTTGGTTACTCTAATCTGTAGCATGCAGGTTTTGCAGCGGAACCCTTTTTATAAATATTTTTTTAAGAGATTTAACACCACATAATATAGTGGTCAAAATTTTCCGTTGCATGACTTGTATTGTTATTGGTTGGCCTAAGCTTAATTTCGAACCACGCCTTTGGTTCGAGTTGTTAATGCTTTGCCCCGATTGTGATCGAAGAGAGTGTTGACCCGTGAACCCATGCTGGGTTCACATGGGTTGTTGATGTTAAC
Source organism: Nemertoderma westbladi (assembly GCA_032718475.1). Taxonomy (NCBI): domain Eukaryota; kingdom Metazoa; phylum Xenacoelomorpha; order Nemertodermatida; family Nemertodermatidae; genus Nemertoderma; species Nemertoderma westbladi. The sequence goes on along the minus strand of JAUCBJ010008611.1, from coordinate 3,084 downwards.
CCTAAAGCTCTGGCCTAAATTGACCCTTTAGGATACTTTCGCATCATCGCTCGATGCGGACCCAGTTCGATAGGTGGTGGGGAGGTGAGGCCTATTGAATTGGCTCCTATTGGTCGATTGGGCCACCTTCGGTCTCTCACAGTGAACAAAGCCACTCAGCTTTCAAAACATGAGTACGGCTATTTATCCCTGTATATTGTGCATAATTAATTGTGTGTATTTATTTTCTATATATTTATTTTTATATGATAATATTAATAATATTGGTTTGTGCGTGTAATAATTATTTGTGTATATTATGATATTATTTTACTGGATTACTGAACCTCTATTTTAATAATCTGGGGATAAATTCCGGTTAATTGAATTATATTGCAATTAATGCAATTGGAGATGATTTGCATATTAATTCTGTGGCTCCAAGCAAGGGCAGTAGTGGAGTGGGGCGAACCACGAAGTTATTAAGCTTAGATAAGAGATACACTATTTAAACCTTGTTTCTGACTGTCAGTCTCAGCTCACCTTAAGCCCCTGGTATCGAGAAATATATACATATATCTGTCTACTATAATAATACATTGGAATTATCAATCCCCCTTATTTAAAAAATAAGAAATTGTATACTGTAGTTTTTGTAAAAACACTATAGTTACCATAAAAATTTATTTTACTCTCGATATTTTTACTCGCGATATTTTTCAAGTCTAAATTATTTTCACCAATACTAACAACACCGACCTATACTCAGCTATAACAATGAAATACAGTGCTATACCTAACTTAGATCCGAAAGCAACGTAAACATAGATCCTAGATATGAACTTAGATCCTGGAAGCGAACTTAGATCCTAGATATGAACTTAGATCCTGGAAGCTAACTTAGATCCGAGATATGAATTTTGATCTTGGAAGCGAACTTAGATCCTAGATACGAACTTCGATCCGAAAGCAACGTGAACATAGATCCTAGATGTGAACTTAGATCCTGGAAGCGAACTTAGATCCTAGATATGAATTTTCATCTTGGAAGCGAACTTAGATCCTAGATACAAACTTCGATCCGAAAGCAACGTGAACATAGATCCTAGATGTGAACTTAGATCCTGGAAGCGAATTTAGAACCTAGATCTGAACTTAGATCCTGGAAGTGAACCTAGATCCTAGATACGATCTTAGATCCGAAAGCAACGTGAACTGAACATAGATCCTATGTGAACTTAGATCCTGGAAGCGAACTTAGATCCTAGATATGTACTTAGATCTTGGAAGCAGCAACACGATCTCTGTTACTACTGTAGATGAGAACTTAGATCCCAGACACGAACTTAAATCATAGATGCGAACTTATATCCTAAGCACCAACTTAGATCCTGGAAACGACGTAACTGAATCATACTGATTGAGCCGAATAGAACCGATCAAGCCGAGTCGAGCCCAATCAAGCCGGACTGGGCCAAATCGAGCGGAGTCGAACCAGACTGAGCCGAGTCAATCCCAATGAGTCGAGAAGAGCCCAATCAAGCCTAGTCGAGCCCAATTGAGCCGGACTGAGCCCAATCGAGCAGAGTCGAGCCAGACTGAGCCGAGCCAAGCCCATTGAGTCGAGTCGAGTCCTATCAAGCCTAGTCGAGCCCAATTGAGCCGGACTGAGCCGAGTCGAGCCCAATCTTTGGGCCTTGGGACCCAAATATAGTACATTATGCATGGCAAACATTAATAAATTTATTCAGTCAACCTGAAGGGTATTTGCTTTAGTTAATTAACTACTGTGCGAAAAGCGAAGTTATAATGTTACCCATACTTCAGGTAAATGAATTTTTAGATATTTTGTACTGAAGGCAAGGATTTCCATATAATTAAAATACAAGACAGCGACTTGTTTCGATATATGTAGTTGCGCCCTTCGAGCAGCACGTGAGTTAATCAAATATTAGACACAATGTTTGACTTTGTCCCTTCGAGCAGCACGTGTGTTTGGCTTTGACCCTTCGATATATGTATTTGCGCCCTTCGAGCAGCACGTGAGTAACATCAAATAATAGACACACTGTTTGACTTTGTCCCTTCGAGCAGCACGTGAGTTTTGCTTCGACCCTTGACATATGATGTTGCGCCCTTCGAGCAGCACGTGAGTTACATCAAATAATAGACACACTGTTTGACTTTGTCCCTTCGAGCAGCACGTGAGTTTGGCTTTGACCCTTCCAGCAGCGTGTGTCAATCAAGCCGAATCATACCGATCGAGCTGAATAGAACCAATCGAGGCGATCAAGCCGAGTCGAACCAAATCGAGCGCCGAGTTGAGCCCAATCAAGCCGAGTCGAGCCAGGCTGAGCCGAGTCAAGCCCAATCGATTCGAGTCGAGCCCAATAGAGCCGAGTCGATCCCAATTAAGCCTAGTTGATCTAAGTCGAGCCCAATCGAGCCGGACTGAGTCAAGTTGAACCAAATCGAGCCGAGTCAAGCCCAATCAATCCCAATCGAGCCCAATCGAGCCCAATCGAGCCGAGTCGAGCAGATTGAGCTGAATCGAGCCCAATTTAGTGAGCCAAGACAAGCCGGACCGAGTTGAACCCAATCGAGCTGAATCGAGTCAGACCGAGCCGAGACGAGCCCAATCGAGCCGATTTGAGCTGTGTCACACCAAATTGAGCCAGACTGAGTCTAGTCGAGCCCCATCAAGCCGAGTCGAGCCCAATCGAGCCGAGTCGAGCCGGACGAAGCCAAGATAAGCCCAATCAAGCCGAGTCGAGCCAGACTAAGCCGAGTCAAGCCCAATCGAGTCGAGTCGAGTCCAATAGAGCCGAGTCGAGCCCAATCAAGCATAGTCGAGCCCAATCGAGCCGGACTGAGCCAAAAAAAGCAAAGCAAACAGTCGGCCGAAGCCGGAGGCGACCCGAAGTCTCCTCTTTCGATAGCTGCTACCCGAGGGTAGGGATTGAGCCAAGTCAAGCCAGACCGAGTTGAACCCAATCGAGCCGATTGAGCTGAATCGAGTCAGACCGAGCCGAGACGAGCCCTATCGAGCCGATTCGAACTGTGTCATGCCAAATTGAGCCGGACTGAGTCGAGTCGAGCCCAATC